>JAAIXJ010001852.1:932225-1145246 GCA_013403705.1 Heliconius hermathena
ATCAATATTATTTAAAGGATATATCTATAATTAAAATGTTATTTTCATCTATCTTAATATAATTATTATTCTTATAAGTGATTAACAAAGGTCGACGGCAAGGCTATACGGTAAAGCCATAAGCCCTTCGAGTTAAACATTTTCAAGGTAAATATAAATAGTCAGACATCATTCAAAAATAATTCTAACAGGAACAGAAATTTGAGAATGAAATGCGAACTATAACTTAACATGTATCCGGCATATAAATACTTGTTAATATAAAGAAATTGTTTTCACTCTACTACTTACCCCGTAGCAAGTACTTGTACCATCTTATACAACCAATTAAAAAATGAACAGTTAGTAAGTATTAGAAAATTTAAATATTTTATTATGTTTGAACTTTGCTGTTTGCTGTGTATTTGTAACTATGAGATACCTCTTCCAAAATGTTATATTTTAATATTTTTTTTAATTATAATACATTTCGCTGTTTTAACAAAATACTGCATAATGAAGCAAATCTCAATCATGTCAAATACGTAAAATAATTGTAGGTAATGAAAATTAATGCCTAATTGTTCAAATTTATATGTATTTAAATTGTAAAAAAATAAGTTTTATCGTAGAATATTCATAATACTTATTTCTTAAAAAAATCTTTAAAAGCTTTGCATTACACACATTGAACACATGTTTCTCATTATCTCCACTCAATAAAATTGACGAGAAAGATTAAAGTTTATGATGACAATGTACTAAAAGGTTGTGGTGAAGTTACCGTAGTATCTTTAAAGGTAAAGCTCGCAAATGAGCTACGACGGCGAAAACTTCCAAAAAGAGAAAGTTGTCCACCTCCAGAGCTTTATTCATTCGTCTTCTCTACGTAGCGTAAGCTCATTTTCATTGAACAACTTAACCACAATCGCACGTGCCATTGTAAGTCTGTGAAATATCTACTAAATTCTCGATTCGTGTTCGTTAAATTTTCTATTAATCAAGCCATATAATATAATTAAATGAAAACGTGAGCAAGTGATTGCTATACGCATTATAAAAAAATATGAGCGTGGGTTAAAATCTAATGACTTAATCAAATTTCAATGTGAAGCAACAACGAAGCAGTATTAGTAAGTCGGTCGTGCTCGCCAGTGCTTATCATATTATATATCACCTGATTGCGCCCGTCCTTGCTATTTGATATGGTAATTCAATAATCAAGAAGTGTGCCCGCAAGCTTCGACAAATTACAAATGAAAGATTGCCAGCTCCAGTTGTTCCAAGTTCCCGTAGAGTACACCACGTCTCACATGTTGTAATGCGTCGGAAGGAGTCGTTACCTCCCAGCGGTGGTAGAGGCAGAAGCTTGATTGCAACCAGAACGAGTCAACAGCAAAGCAGAATGCACGGCATAAAGAGCCAACTACCGAGAAGCTATTCTTCACCCGGTTGTCAAAATGATGATAACACCCAAGAAGAGGCCAAGGGCTATGTCATGCGGAGTTTTTCTTCACCCGAACCCAAACAGGCCAGCAGGAAGAATTCAGAAATATTTTATACACCGGAATCGCATGGGTCAAAAAGTGAATTGGATTCAGATTTGGAGAATTTTGAACAGCTTGAGGAAAGTTTATTGGACATCGATGCAGATAGCGAAGACATTTATGGGCAATATCCCAGAAGTCCAGAGGGAGAAAAACCTAAACGTGTTATCACTAGTCTTATACCTGGTAGTGGTCTGCAAAGAATTACAATACGACCGATATTATCTAACTTTGGCCTTAATCAGAAAACAGTACAAAAGGAAAAATCTGAGAATAAAAGTAAGTATATATATATTAATTATACTGTTAAATTATTTTACAGAACACGGTTAACATAAGTTTTCATTGTTAAAGCTAGTACAGCGAACCAGTAAAAAATACTCTTATATTACATAATAAGATATGAGTAGGAACATATGTACATATAGCAAGGGTAAATTAAAAATATTTAATAATATTCTCTTCACACTTAATCCCGGACATATTAAAATAGGCAGAGGGAACCTGGGCACGTAATGTTAAAACACGGAGTGTTTTAACATTACGTGCCATTAAGACACGTCTGTTCTTCACTTTCTGCTGAAGTTTGTACGCAATAAGTGCGTGAGAACTCAATGCCGCGCTTTGCCTCTTTACCAGAGCAAGAAAATAAAAATATTATAATACATATTTAATTTCCTTGAGTGGCAGTCGAACCCGCAACCACATGAGTTAAGGTGAATATTAAAATGATGAAATAACATAACATTATTGTTAAAAAATTGCTTTAAGCTTTAATTGTTTTAGTCTTGTTACATAACAAAATATATAAAAAAATCCTACAATCTGTCACTTAGCACAGATGATGATACTGTGTAAATCTTGTAAATGTACATCTTCATCTACAGTTTCTCAGATTGGAGCATAAACTAACTTCTAAGTCAACGCAATTAAAAGATACAAGCGTTTTTTGCCGCATTCTGATATGAAATTCGCTACGTAATCAAAACCTATAGGGTACTTCCCGATGATAATAAATATGAAAATTTGAGGCAAATCGTGGCGCAGTGGCACAGAGTGTTACTGTAAAATCGACTGGTTGTGGGTTCGATCCCCACTCGAGAAGATAAAATATTTACTTACATTTATATTTTCATTTTTTCGCTCTGGTGTCGAGGCAAAGTGCGGCGTTGAGTTCCGCCACTCAACACGCAATGCCTCCAGAACTCGGCGGAAAGTGGGGAACGGTGTGTCTTAACACTAGGTTCCCTCTGCCTACCTGCTGTGTGCGGGATACAGCGTGAAGCTGATTTAATTTATTTTTGTAAACTAAAAATATGAAGAGATGTTCATACATCTCTTCATATTTTTAGTTTATATTCTGCTACAGAGTCTATTTTTCTTAAAAAAGACGAAGAACGAAGAATATGGTCTTGTAATCTAATTATTTTTTTTTTTAAATATTTAAAAATAAATAAGTATCTAATTAATTTATTTTTTCATTAATTTCCCGATAAAATTTATTAATAATTTCCATTTTACAACAATCAGTCTGTGTTATGATTCTTCATTCGTTAATAATAATATTCACAAAACTATTATACTTAATATTATAAAGTGACGTGAAAATTAGGCAAAATGAATAGCTAAAATATTTGTTCTTGCCACCCACTACCATTTCGTACATATTCGTATAAAAATAACAGTGCTGTACAATATGGAACTATAGCGTTCATTTGTACGACTAATCGATCACCAATTTACGCCCAATATTAATAACCTATCTCCAACGTCAATCTTAGATTGTTTCATACATCTATCCAATCTAGAGATTGGACAGATATATGAAACAATCTAAGATTGACGTTGGAGATAGGTTATTAATATTGGGCGTAAATGACATTAAAATTTAACCTTCATTAAAGTTTCTTGTTAGAGATACAAAAAAAAGCTGATTGGCGACTCAATTTATTTACATTGGTGTAATATCTACAAAGAGATCATTCCCACTCGAGGAAATGAAATATTTATATAAGTTTATATTTTTATTTCTCCGCCCTGGAATCCGAGGCAAAGCGCGGCGTTGAGTTCCGCCATTCAACACTGCAATGCCTCCAGAATTGGACAGAAAAAGGGGAAAGGAGTGTCTGTCTTAAAACTAGATTCTCTCCCTCTGGCTGCCCTGCTGTGGGCGGGATAAAGCGTGAAGCTGACCTATAAACAGAGATAGTCCGTGTTTGGACTATGTGTAATTATTTTGTAATTCCACTTAAAGCTAGTTAATAAATTAATTTAAAAGCTGAAAATGTTTAATGAGTGAGAGTAATAAACAAATGAATATTGCAGAAATATCACGACTCAATTTTCGCCCTTTGATCGTGAAAATGCCAAGTCCGAAATCATTTCAATCTGATCCCGAGCACACTACCGGCATCGAGGAACTGCAGACGTCGCCACATCTAGAACTGGAAGGTTCGGAGCTGGACAAGGAGTTCGATCAGGCAGAGGAGCATTTGAAGAAAGAAATCGCTATGGCAGCTGCTGAAAGCGATAGTGAGGTTAGTAGTAGTCTATAATACTATAATATGTAAAGATGATTCTTGGATTTTTTTTTAAATAATTTTCTTTATAATGAAAACTAATATTTTACAAATATTATAAATAACTATGTTATGATGTACTAGTATATAGTTATTAATATAATTTTTATACGTTGTAAAGTCTCTTAAAAGTCTTTCAAACAAACGAAATGTTATTTACAGCTATAATAGCATTTTAATAATCAAAAAAGTCAATTTTATAACAACTTTTAAAGAATTCATGAAAGTGATATATAAAAATAATGATACTAAAAATCAGGTGGGTTCGGTTGAAAGGTAACACTCACTAAGATTATGGACATATCAAGGCATAATTAGTTAGGTCACGACGCCCACGTTCAAGACTTCGTGCCTCAAATCTTTGACTTCAACGCGATTTGTCATAATTTAGTTTGCACTATAAAGTAGCGGTCAGACAGAAACAAATGATACAATCTTGGTTAAACTGTGTAAATTACCGAAAGATATAAGGAAACTGCTAATCTACTTATTTTACTGTCAGTGTTGTTATTAACTCTACATAATATATATGTATGTTTGTTTAGAGGCCAGTCGTGGCGCAGGAGCACAAAGTGTGACTGTAAAACTGACTGGATGTGGGTTCGATCCCTACTTGGCGAGATGAAATGTTTACTGTGACTGGTTTATGTAATGGAAATATAAATTTATATTTCCATTTCTTCGCTCTGGTGTCGAGGCAAAGCGCGGCGTTGAGTTCTCCCACTTAACATGCAATGCCTACAGAACTCGGCAGAAAGTGGGGAACGGAGTGTCTTAACATTAGGTTCCCTCTGCCTACCCTGCTATATGCGGGATACAGTGTGAAGCTAAAAAAAATGTTTGTTCATTCGTCTTTTAGTGCTAGCACGTTGACGTTGTCGTTTCGAATAAATATGAATACTACTTATTACGGAACTTACGCGCTTTGCCTCGACACCAGAGTGAAGAAATAAAAATATAAATCTAAATAAATATTTCACTTCCGAGAGTGGGGATTGAACCCACAACCATTGTCCTCGAGTGGAGATCGAACCCACAATGTTAATTTTGTTGATTATATTCACACTTTGTGTCTCTGCACCACAACTGGCCTCATAGATTTTTATTTTTATAATTATTAAGTATTTGATCACTGTAAGACATGCTCTACCTTATTGTGAATCTGATAAGTGCTTGTGTGCACTTTTCAATTATAGCACTTATAATAAAATATATACCTGCCCAATATAATTAAAAATCTAAATACAAATTTATTTAGCGTCATGTAAAACCTAGGGCTTGTGTAAAATAAATTACAAACGCCTGTATTGGACCTAGTGTAGAGGGAACCCATTTTCCGCCAAATTTTGGTAGCATTGCGTGTTGAGGGTCGGAACTTAACGTCGCCACATCACATCAGAGGTATGAAAAGAAAATATAAAGTCAAATAAATATTTCATTTCCTTATGTGAAGATTGAACCAACAACCAGTTCCGTTTATAGTCACACACTTGTGCTCTTGCGCCACCACTAATGTCAAAATGTCAAATGAAAAATTACAAATTTTAAATATTCATCAATTTGTAACATTAAAACGAATTATATCAATAAACGAGACAAAGTTTTATTCACAAAGTTTCTTACATCACAATTCTTATTCAAAAATAAAGTAATCAAATATACATAAACGACCAATATGCAATCTAACATTTACGTTCTGCGCCGGCGCTTTGTTTATGGCGTCCATTTGATATAAGATTAATAGTCATACTTACACACCGTTACCAAATATAAAAGAAAATTAATTTGATAAGATAACCTAAAACCGTGGAAATAATTTTCGAACTAATTTGGAATATTCAGATGTTTTTAGAAGTACTGTAGTTTGAAACGAAAAAATCAGTAAGATTTTAACCAGTTAAATTATAAAACACTTATAGTAAACATGTTATCTGTTTATATTTGTGGATGTGGTGGTCCAAGGGCACAAGGATGTGACAGAAACGCGACGGTTGTGAGTTCGATCTCCACTCGATTGAATGAATTATTATTTCTTAATATTTTCATTTCTTCGCTCTGGCATGAAGTCAAAAGCCCGGCGTTGAGTTTCGCCAATGTTCCAAACACGCAATGCCTCGAAAAATTCGGCGGGGTGTCTTATCACTATGTTCCTTCTTCCTACCTTGCTGTGTGCTGAATACAGCGTGAAGCTGATTTTTATCTATTTATCTGTTTATAAAACTTATATAAATTATGTTTATAATATGTAGTAATTGAAAAAATAAATGAAATTCATTTATTCGTAATTCGCGTCGGTGTGAAAGGCGGCGTGAAAGCACGTTAAAACGCGGCCCGGTTTCTGTGCCATCAAAAGTTGCGACACCACTACTACCGAAATAACCAGAGATCGCATATCTTACCCACGGATATTTTAAGAATTACAAAAATCTTTGTGTTATAATACTTTTAGTCTTTTTTATTTGCAATTTTTTTTAATGTTATATGTACTTATTATTTAAAAGAGAATTGTAAGTTTTAATTTGTGATGTTTTCTTTCATATTGAATCTATAAAGCTTAATATTATATTGACTAGCTTATACGTGCGGACTTGCCCCTGTGGTCAATCAACATCATGTCATAACATAAGTGCCCAAGGTAACTCTGACATGTTTAGGTTACATTAAATCTGTAATTATAGCCTATAGCTCTTCTCGATAAATTTGCTATTCTACACAAATATAATTTTCTAAATTGAACAAGAGCTTCTTAAGAGTATAGAAAATAAAATCAGTTTCACGCTATATCCCACACAGAGCTGGCTAGGCAGATGGAACCTAGTGTTAAGGCTCTCCGTTCCCCATTTAATTCTGGAGGCATTGCGTGTTAAGTGACAGAACTCAACGCCGCGCTTTACCTCGACACTAAGGCGACGAAATGAAAATATACATTTTTAATTATTATATTTCATTTCCTTGACTGGGGACCGATCTCACAACCAGTCGCGCTTACAGTCACACACTTGTGCCACTCCACCACGACTGGCTTTAATATTACATAAATTGTTTATAAATGTTTACACCATACTATTTTTAATTTTCTCATTGCTCTACATTTTTTTGAAAAAAAAAATGTAATGAACACAGTCAACACTTAGTGGAGGGTGCTCTATCGTCCTTTTCCGTGCAAAAATGGATATTGAACTTTAAGCGGCACAATCCAAGGATGCACTAAAAATGAGAATGTTTACAATATAATATTTCTCTCGCACATACACTTCAACTGTACAATAACATAAAAAAAATGCATTATAAACGTAACATAAAGTAAAATTTTTAATTTATATCTCTAAAAGTAGTATTATTATTGTCCTATATATTATTTTGTTTTCGAATATAATATAAGAAGCCAACTCTTTAGGCGCTACCGTTAGGAAGGAAGGAAACAAATAGGATCATAGATCAAAAATGTATTAAATAGGACATCACATTTATGATCACTAATATGCATGACAAGCATAGCGATTACAATATTATACGACATAGTATAGCTGTGCACAGAGGAAGTTTTTTTTTATTCATCAGAAAATTAAAAAGTACTTGAAATAAAAAAAAATGAGATGAGCCTAGTTGATCTCTTTATCTATCCCGCAGAGTAGAATAAGTATGATAAGAAAAAAATAAGTATATATTTTTATAAGCATTATACATTTAAAAAATGGCAAATAATTATATTGGAAATATCAGAATAAATTACATATGGACACATATTTGATATTCTCAATATTCCACGGTTGTCGTATAATTGTTATTGTTTATCGCAAGCGTAATTAACTCAGCGTATTAAATTTACAACTCGTTTCGTACGTCGCCACGTGCTCTCGCCGTCGCCACTCGTCAGTGCGCCCGCGCCGCCCGCCTCCGAGCGCCCGATAACGCGCGGAGCACGACCGCGTCCGCTTCAAACAAAACATTGTTTACTGTTTGCTGTATTGTGTAAACATTATTATTAGATTTACTCTTGCGCAATAGCTAATAATATAATAATAAATAAAAGTTATTAGTGCCACTTTTTTGTTAAAATCGCGTGACGTCTCTCGTTTGTGGATAATGTTTAAGTTTTTCTATCATTCTACTCTGTGTTGGGTTATTTTAATTAAATGCATAACAACGGTAAATAGCGTGTCGCCATTGGTTACTTTGCGGTTCCCGTGGCAGCTGAATGTAAACATTGCGTGATCGATAGCAGTCTCGGGCCGGAGCTGGCTGTCAGGTGGCGACGGTGCTGAGGTCTCGCCGTGCTGAGGAGGAGCCACGAGCGCCTTGACCTTGTGGCGCGGGGGAGGAGGAGCGATGACGCCAGCGCGGCCGGCCGTTTGCGTTTTGGCTTTCGGGTGCGATCCTTCGCGGACGCCATCCGCGTAATCGGCGGTCAGCGTGATTCCAAAGTTTGCGTCAAAAATACCGGGGCGGGTGGCGGGTGGGCGCCGCACGCCGGGGACTCGCGGCGCGTTCATTCCGCGAGCCGGCGCCGACGCCGACGCGCCTCGAACGACCGACCGACCGACTGCCTCCTGCAGCTGAGCCACCGCGACATGCTCGCTCGTCGACATGGGTAACGTGCAGTGCTGCGCTAGCGACCGCTTCCACGAGGGCAAACCGCCTAAGAAACTGAAAAGCAAGAAGAAAAACAAGAAGAAACAAAAGGGTAATAGTGAAAAGACTAACGGTGTTGGGGGAAATACAGAAGACAGTAGTGCACAAAAGGTGACCAAAGTGGCTGAGGACCGTTCAGAGCGCGTTGCGCCGCAAGAAGCGCAGGCGCAATCTGCTCCTCCTCCTGACGATCCTGTTAAGAAGTCTCAGGATTCGTTAAACATGACGCAACCTACAGATTCTAGCTCAGTTAAAAGTGATTCACCTAGGAATGAGACTACAGCTGCTGCGCGAGAACGCTTCTTTGGCCAGGTAGTATTTTTCTCTTCTTTGAGTATAATTTACTATAAACACGACCTTGTAGGTGTCACAGTGTCACATAATTATAACTTCTTTTGCTACGAAACAATCGATGTATATTTTCCTTTATAGTAATCATCCATTAGATAAATATAGTTTATTTAATGAAAGAAACATATAATATATTTTACATTTCTTTACATAACTGTTTGTTTAACAGACAGATTGGGTTGGGTATAACTACCTAAGGAATTCTGCATTTACTATTGAATATTTATACTGATAATTAAGTGATATGAAGTATGTATTCAAATGTAAATTAAAATACGTCGATCGTATAGTCTATGTAAGTGGAACGACAACGTCAAATACAGGAGTGAAAGCGATTTCTACTCCAAATATTGATTAAACAAATACTTATCTCGTATCACAAGATGTACCTAATTACAATGGTCTGTTATCTCACGTTTGTAATATGGCATAAAGTATTGAACGTTTAAAGACTGGTTTTCCGTGATGATCTAACATGCATTGATTAACTATCAAGGATACAACTTAACGTGACCTCTTCTTAAAATTAAACGATTTAAGCTATAGCTTTAACGATGGATGTAAAACATCATTTTCTCATAAATATTAATGTAGTCTTTTGTAAAATTATACTAAATGGCAGTTATTTTTTTCAGCTTTACATTATATTCCGCATATAGCAGCGTAGACAGAAAAAAATTAGTGTTAAGACACTCTGTTCTCCACTTTCTAAAATGTTAAAGGGTAATTTGATATGAATGTGCTTATAAAACGTTTCATTTGTTTTTAGTGGTTCAAAGTTAAAACGCACGCTGCATTTATCAATATGCAAATCTCTGGAATACATCAAGTTCGTATGTTTAAGACACCTTGACTTTTGAGTGATATATTTACAAAGTACGGATTTAATTTACTGATTCATATTGTTTCGTTTTGGAATGTTTATTTTTTTTTAATATATTAATTAGCAAATCCACTGTCTAGTTCACATGACGTAGATACATTTGTTTTAATGATTACTTCATTATTTATATTTTAGATAAATATATTTGTAATAGGCCGCCGTGAAGTAGGGGCACAAGGTTGTACTGTAACGCGACGGTTGTGGTTTTCTTAATATTGTCATTTCTTCGCTCTGGCAATGAAAGGCCTGGCGTTGAGTTCCGCAACTCAACACGCAACGACTCGAAAAACAAGGAGGAAAGTGGAGAACGGAGTGTCTTGACATTAGGTTCCCTCTCCCTATCCTGCTGTATGCGGGATACGACGTGGTATATGTAATAATAGCGCTAAAGATTAAATAAAACAAAGCGTAACTATTCTTTTTTCTGTAATTCTAAATGTATTTTAATGTCCCTATTTTAAAAAATATCTATTTTTAGCAAAAAATAAAAAAAAAACAGATTTCTGAATGCAAAAATCAGACTCTCTCTCAAGAAATTACGATTACACACAAATTTTCCAAGTATCAAGCCATTCAACCCACACATTACTGTTTTTCCGACGAAAATTACTACGAGATAATATAAATAAATTGAGATTGTCGATATATTTGGACCATCGGTGGGATCTTTGACATTCGAAAAGCGAAGTCATGGATAGATGTTACTCACACGTTGAGTCAGCGTAAAGTGACCGGCTTCCGATTATATCGTATTTTGGAGCAGATCCAGCGTATTCCTGAAATAAACCCAGTTCCCAACTTGTGGGAGTTTTGATACGAGTGCGTGCTCCCAATACGTAGGATTCGTTTTGTCGTCCCATTGACACCGATGAGTGGCGCATCCACTGTTTTGAATTTCATTTTTTTATTGTTATTTCTGTTTGTAAATAAATATATATCTATACAATTATCTTCATACTATTATTTTCACAGATCTTTATATCCCTATAAAAAACCATGTGTTAGTTCATATGTACG
This sequence comes from Heliconius hermathena, assembly GCA_013403705.1. Classification (NCBI taxonomy): domain Eukaryota; kingdom Metazoa; phylum Arthropoda; class Insecta; order Lepidoptera; family Nymphalidae; genus Heliconius; species Heliconius hermathena. Next base: position 943,214 of record JAAIXJ010001852.1, read on the forward strand.
TACCAACGTGGTAAAGAAAATCCATGTAACTAATAAATGAAATATATGACTTCATTGTGTTTGACGTGTGATTTAATCTATGTGTGAAACAAAATCTATGGGAAATCTTTTAAATTATTTTTCATATCAACATAACTTTATGTAATATGTCTTTTTAAGAAATACTCATTAGACGTAATATACAGTGTTTTTATTTCTTTACGCGTCTCTAATACCTTGCTTGGGAAAATTGGGAAAATAGTTCTATGTATATAAATATCGTCGTGGCACGCTTGGTGACAAAATCACGAGAAGTTGAGTTCTGCTACTCAATACGCAATGCCTCCAGAATTCGGCAGAAAGTGGGGAACGGAGTGTCTTAACACTAGGTTCCCTGGTGAAGCTGATTTAATTTGATTTGATTATTAAACTAGCGGCCCCAGCGCGGTTCCGCCCATTTGGACTATACGAATATGTATTTAATATTATTAAGGCTACTTAAGGAAAATTGGTTGGTTACTTTAGTAACGTTAAACCCTTAATAAATCGTAATTTAAGCTTTAGGATTTTATTTATTTTGCTCGCGTAAAATGTCGTATTTAATAGAAAAATATTTTGTTATTTCATAGAAAAATATTTTGTTCTATAATACCTAGATAAATGAGAGGTGCGCTCGTAAGGTAAACGCAGTTTATTCTGCGTAAATACCGATTCCGCGGAAATCCAGGAATAAAATATCCTATATATTACCTTATATCTTAATGAGGCCGGTCGTGGCGCAGAGGCACAAAGTGTGACTGTAAAATCGACTGGTTGTTGGTTCGATCCCCACTCGAGGAAATTTAATATTTATTTAAATTTATATTTCCATTTCTTCGCTCTGGTGTCGAGGCGAAGCGCGGCGTTAAGTTCTCAACACGCCATGCCTCCAGAATTCGGCAGAAAGTGGGGATCGGAGTGTCTTAACACTAGGTTCCCTCTGCCTACCCTGCTGTGTGCGGGATGCAGCGTGAAGCTGATATAATTTTTTTTATGTTAATGAAATGAATTTCTATAAACATCGGTTATGCGATTACGAGTTTAGTAACATGTAATAAAAATATTGATGCTACATTGATACAATTAACTTTTAATAGTGATCTTCATATTTGTTTGGTAATAAGTAAATACATATATTTTAGCTTATTTCAGTTTTTGAAAATTAATACTTAACTATTATTATAATAACTTTTTTTTATAAATTTTAATATTTTTTTCTTAAATTACAACACTATCAAAAGTAATAAAAAAATATGATGTTTTTAAATATTATATATAATTCTAATTCTTAACTAGAAATTAACTTAACTAAGTAGGTAGTCGAAGGAAGGCACGTCGTCGGCAGCGTTTGGCGCTCTCCGTTCTCTCTAGTCTCTGACTAGAGAGAACGGAGCACCAAACGCTACGGTCTCTACATATCTCCTTCGCCACGTCCACTGTCATCAATCTCTTCTTTCGAAGGCCAACCGAGGTCTCCCTCTAAATGTCTATCCACTCACTTTACCATCATGAATCTTTTTTGCCATTCTTTCATTACTCATTCGTTCGACGTGCCCAAACCAGCTGAGCACGTTCTTCTTCATTCTCACCGTGACATCCTCGCTAGTACCTGCAATTCTATGTATCTCTTCATTGCAGATTCGATCAGTTAAGCTGACTCCGCATATTCTACAATGAGATCACATCTCTACGGCATTTATTTTTCTTCTGTAATACCCACATTTCGCTGCCGTATAACAGAGTCGGTACCAACACTGCATTGTATACGGCCAAACGTGCAGTTGTGCTAACGTTTCGCCGTCTCATCAATGGAGCTACGGCTCTCTTAACCCTGTTACCAGCAGCAATACGCCTTTCCACATCCAGCTCGTATCTTTCATCTCTACCGGACATACTTCCTAAATATACCACTTCATTCACTTTATCTAGTATCTTGACATTAACATTGATCTTGCATTCTATCCTTTTTTCATCTCTTTCAAAAACCAGAACCTTTGTCTTATTCGCATTCAGGCTTAGACCATTATTTTCACATCCTTTTTTTTGACTGGTAACTAATGCCTGCGACTCGCATTCTGATGATGCAATGAGCTCTGCATCATCTGCGTACAGCAGGCAATTCTTTCACTCCCATATCAGTATGTTTCACTCTTTGGAGATAGCTATCCAAGTACAAATTGAACAAACAAGCTGACATGGCGCAAACTTCTTTAACACCTGATTGGATGTCAATCCAATGCGTCATGCCAGCTCCTACTTGCACGCAGCCTGAGTGATCTCTGTAAAGAGACTTTACAACTTGCAGCAAGGGTCCGCTCACATTGTACCGGGGTAGTATCTCCCATAATTTTGCTCTCACAACTCTGCCAAACACCTTTTCCAAGTTAACAAAAGAACTAATTTTTATTTAGGTTGAGCCTCTTTGGGCCTTCCACAACAGCCTTTCAGATCTCTCTTGCATTCTTCTCGCTAATATTTTAGCTTAAACTTTAGTACCTAAGCTAATAAACTCATAGCCGTATGGCTTGCGCAGTCCAACTGTGAACCTTTGCCACAACACCTCTGTGAACAAAGGCACCTCGCCAATAGTCTGAGACCTCTCCCTGATTTTTAGCATAAATTGCATAATAACCAGAAAAGGTCCAAGATGCGAGAAATTATAATTACTTAAATTATATAGTATTACCTCTATACAAAATATTTTTAGGCCACGCTTAATTTATTTATTACATGAGTTTCCTTATTTTGCTTGTTATGACTTATGAGTGTTTTGCTTAAATAGAATATTAATATGTATTATTTAATATTTTCTATATTACTTGGGTACATTTACGTGAAGGTTACCAAAAGGCGAAAAAATTACTGCCGTCAAATGAATGTCATTTGACGGCAGCCGTGGTGCAGGGGCACAAGCATGTGACTCTAAATGCGACAGGCTGTGAGTTCCACTCCCACTCGAGGAAATGAAATATTTAATATTCTCATTTCTTTGTTCCGCGGCGTTGAGTTCCGCCACTTAACACGCAATGCCTCTACAATTCTTCCAAATTCGGCGGAAAGTAGGGAGCGGTGTGTCCTAACACTAGGCTTCCTCCGCCTGCCCGAAAAAACGAATGTCTTTTTACTACATTTTAATAGATTTAAAGATTACTTATAAATGTTAATTCGGTAAATATTCAGCAGTCTGATTAACCTTTTTATTTATATTTATTTTCATAGCTGCAATTCCAATGCAACCAAAACCTGGAAAGGGCGTACTACCTTACCAGAAAAACTAGAATACAAATGAAGTTATTATAGACTATTTTTATTAAATATATTGTCATTTCCATACATCAATGCCTATATCTTATTTCTATTATTTAGAAATCCATGACATCTAATTTTCACAGATCCAATCTTATGTAAAACGGTACTAAGAAGTCTCTCAGCTACCAAGGATGCGGTGCTAAGTGACAAAATACACACAATAAGCACCATAACGTGCAAAGCGTTACGTTTGTTTACTTTACACGTTGAAGTGGTCACTTCAATTTGTGGATCTGTAGTTGTTTGTTTGTGTTTTGTGTAGTTTTATATAGTTGGAATAAATATTTTAAAAGTAATATCATTATAGAATATGTAGAAGTGAACTATATAATTATATATTTTTTATTATATAATTTCGATTATACATATAAAACTGCAGCTCTACCTACCATAGTATATGCGGGATTTTTTATCAGAAAGCTTTTCGTCACACCAGTAGTCGTAACCTGATTATTATAATTAGAGTACAAAAATTGATAGAAATTATGTAAGGAGAAATGTAAAAAGGCTAAATAATATATATTTTAAACATAATCCTAGTTTTCTTATTTATATAATTAGCAAAATTATTAAATATTTATCATACATTTAGATATATGTTGCTATCAAATTGTATTGCAGAAGTATTTTTCAATTTCAGTTTAAAATTATTACAAATTACCGATCAGAGCTGACATTTTAAAATTTTCCAGCATATAGCATAACAAAATTTTGATATCAATAATCATATAATTTTTACTAGTATCGTTCATAGTTTCTAGAAACAAATTGTTTATATAACATGCTTAAATATTAGATATAGTAAGGAAATATACTAGAAAGAATATTTTCATATGAGATAATAGTTTTAGATATGAAAAATATAAATTATGTGACTCATCTTACAACTACTAGATATATAATTTAATTCACCATTTACATATTCGAATATATGTGATACAAATAATTAAGTATGAATCATTGATATAATTAAAATAAAAAATAAATAAAATGTTTGATGATTTCATAGCGAACCAAAAGGGTTTATAGTTTATGCTATACTAAAAAAAAACTATACACACTATTAAAATATTCTAAATTTAATGTTGTCTACATTTTGTGGCTTTTGTCTTTCTTTTAAACCTTTTATTTCAACCTAAAATTAGTAATAGAATATTATTATGAAAAAAAAATCTTAGAAATAAGCCTATTTCTCGTATAGAGCCGTTTTACACTTCTATTATAATAACATCTCTTATTTGATAAATAAAAAAAAATAAAAATATTTCCCGTCTCCGTCTTATAGTTTGAATAATATTTTATCTGTTCGTTCACAACCTTTTCTTCCTAGTCACATTGTCGTGTCGACCTAGAAGACGTGGCGCGGCGGGTCAATGGCGCGTGACGTCATATCACAATAAATATTCTACTGACGATACACTCCAAGTATGTAACCGCACCCAAATCAAAACATTTCAAGAATCCACTCCAATCCACAATTTGTAGATTTTTTTAATCTGTTAATTTAAATATAGTTAATTCAATAAATGACCAATAAAATGCGACCAGTCGTGGCACAGGGCCACAGAGTTATAGGTTCGATCTCACTCAAGGAAATGAAATATTTATTTAAATTTATATTTTCATTTCTTCGCTTTGGTGTCGAGGCAAAGCGCAGCGTTTAGTACTAGGTTCCCTCTGCCTTCCCTGTTGTGTATGGGATACAGCGTGAAGCTGAAGCAATAGTAGCAAATAGTCATTACTATTTGCATATTTTTTCAAACATCAGTTTCTTATGTACACTCCATTGTTACATATCTACTATATTCATAATTATGTCATTATATTTTTTTAAGGCAATATTTAAAATTCAACTGTCTTTGTTTAAAATAAGAGTATTAGTTAAAAATATTTAGAACTAATATGTTAATTTTAGAGTTTTTGTGTGTTTACGTAATTTTCATCCAATCATTTACATTATTTTACATCATTTATCGATTTTGCTTTCTTTAACTGAATTATTTTTTATAACTTCATATATTTTTTAAATGAATGTAATACTATACAACCTATTAGTAATAAAAAATCAGAGTGTATGTTTCTCTATTATAAATAAATATATAGTTGAGATTGTACATATTGTTTTTCAGATGAAGTAGACTAGTATCCATCTTTATTCATCTTTATTATATATGTACGCTATAATATTTCTAATCACCCCAAGCAATTATCATATACTATCATGGCACATTAAAAAATGTATTATAAATTAATATTGTTTTTAAAATAACTGTAAATAAGTAGTTTTTATATCTCACTTTACTGAAAAATACTTGAACCAAACATTTAAACCAACAACAATTTTAATATGAGTCATAAGTGCAAAATCTACGTAACTAGGTACATTATAACAGATAATACTGTTTTTACATACGAGCGGAGAGATCGATCTATTTATATGCGATGACGATCATTATTTTAAATGGCGCATGCTCAAATGCTCATGCTCAAACATACAACATAAGAAATTTAATTATTTATATATATGTAGGTATCTATCACTACTGTTACTTTAGCGTTTATTGTTTAATTGTTTATGATATAGTGTTTATTAAAAGAATATGTATTTTTTTAGCTTCACGCTATATCACACTCATGGCAGGGTAGGCAAGTGGAACTTGGGAACATAGTGTTAAGACACTCCGTTCCCATTTAAATACTTCCGTTCCCCACTTTGCGCAAAATTCAGGAGGCATTGTTGTGTTGAGTGTCGAAATTCAACACCGCGCTTTGCCTCGTCATCAGAGCTAAAAAAAGAAAATATTGATATAAAATAAAATATTTCACTTTCTTAAGTGGAGATCGAACCCACATTCAGTCACGCTTACGATCGCACGCTTGCGCCACGACTGACCTGGACTGGCCACGATTAATTAACATTATATTATTAATTTCTTTAATTAATTTTTATAAAAGTGACATTTAATCCATTTAGAAAAAAATGTGCTTATATGAAATTTTAAATTTCTACTTTAATATATATTTAATTTTAAAATATATGAGGCCTTTAATATATATGAGGCCAGTCGTGGCGCAGTGGCACGAGGTGTGACTGTAAAACCGACTGGTTGTGGGTTCGATCCCCACTCGAGGAGATGAAATATTTACTTAAATTTATATTTCCATTTCTTCGCTCTGGTGTCGAGGTTAAGCGCGGCGTTGAGTTCTGCCACTCAACACGCAATGCCTCCAGAATTCGGCAGAAAGTGGGGAACGGAGTGTCTTATCACTAGGGTCCCTCTGCCTACCCTGCTGTGTGCGGGATACAGCGTGAAGCTGATTTAATTTACTTTAATATATCTATCTTGTGTCTGTCAGCCATAAATTCAATCTATTTTAAAATCTTTTGTATTTTCAATAGAATGTAGATGAATATAATAAATAGATGAATATCCTTTCTATTCTCTAATACTAAAATATATGTATTTAATATAATTAATAAAATATTATAATGTTATAGAGCTCTACATATTATAAAAGGATCAATTTTAAGAACACACATATTTTAGGAACATTTACACACATTTTGAAACTTTTCATTCAGTGCTGAATGTGAGTGCTATACTTTCAGGGCAAACTGCCAAAAATATTCACAAATTGCGAAACAAAGTCAAATAATTTGAAACTGTCTATCGAGTATGGCATCAACTGCTATAAATATGAGATAAGATCTTTTTTTTTTTTTATGGAAAAGACTAGGCAAACGAGCGTGCGGGTCACCTGATGATAAGTGATTACCGCCGCCCACGACCCCGTGTAACACCAGAGGAGCTACAGGTGCGTTGCCTGCCTGTAAGGCGGGTTGGGCGCCGGAGCCCAGCATTACCTGATGCGAAACGCAGTGGCATAAAGCCACTACTTCACGCCGGTTTTAAATGCCGGGGGTGGTAATGATCCGGTCGAGTCTGCCCATGCGTGTTGCCATTGCTGGCGACGTGACTCTACCACACGTACTTTAGTCGCCTCTTACGACACCACCAGTACCAGGATGATCCTATTCTAGGCCGGGATCACACGGCAAGAGATCTTGAATGTATTCACTGAGTTATCCCACTAACGTATTTAATTTAATTTAAATAGCTTTAGTACATGCATATTATAAGTGACGATTAAATTAAATGAAATAAAAAATCCTGCTTTTTAACAATCCCGCGCACAACAGGAAATTTAGTGTTAAGAGACTCCGTTCTTCATTTTGCATGGACGTTTGGTGGTATCTGCGTGCGCATTTAGTAACGAAACTTAACGCCGCGCTTTGTCAAAATATACATTTAAATCAATATTTCATTTCCTCAAGTGGGGATTGAACCCACAACCAGTCGATTTTACAGTCACACTTTGTGGCCCTGCGCCACCACTGGCCTCTTAAGTTACATAAAACACGATTATATTACCGATTACTCTAGGTTACAGTTATACCTGAAAACGTTAAAACATGTATATTACGTGATTGCCACGAATTCCTTTATACTCTACATAAATATTTAAATATGTTTAATATATTTAACCCATTTACACGGCAAAGTTCACACCGTTCTATATCGACAAAAAACACAACGAATTGGATATTTTTAGTTCCTACTGAAACAAAGAACATCTTTATAGATTATTTGCTATTACGTAACTAGTTTTAGACTGTAAAGTTTCTAATATTATTCGTAATATAATATTTTTTTCCGTTACCTTTTACTGAAGCCCACAAGATACTCTATCAAGTTCTTGTGATGAAAATCAAATCAGCTTCACGCTGTATCCCGCACACAGCAGGGTAGGCAGAGGGAACCTAGTGTTAAGACACTCCGTTCCCCACTTTCTGCCGAATTCTGGAGGCATTGCGTGTTGAGTGGCAGAACTCAACGCCGCGCTTAACCTCGACACCAGAGCGAAGAAATGGAAATATAAATTTAAGTAAATATTTCATCTCCTCGAGTGGGGATCGAACCCACAACCAGTCGATTTTACAGTCACACTTGGTGCCGCTACGCTACGACTGGCCTCTTCGAAGTTCTTGTTATGAGATCGCTTATATTATTAATCCTTGGCCAAAATACAGAAATATATCTGCAGGCCGCCGCTTTCAAATCAGTTCTTTCCAAGTACATTAAAGAATTATGAAAATAAAGGATTAATACGATTTATGATATACCAATATTATAATTATTATATTTTCAAGTCATTTGTAATTATTATTATATAATCGAGTACAATAAAAATACTCTTTTAAAATGTTGTAATGTTTGCCAATAGCCAGAGACCAGTCGTAAATATATATTCATTTCTTCGCTCTGGTGTCGAGGCAAAGCGCGGCGTTGAGTTCTGCCACTGAACACGTAATGCCTCCAGAATTCGGCAAAAAGTGGGGAACGGAGTGTCTTAACACTAGGATCCCTCTGCCTACCCTGCTGTGTGCGGGAAACACCGTGAAGCTGATTTATTTATTTAATGGTTAATGTACATGTCTCATTTTAATTTGCACCAGAGTTCAAAACTAGATTAAGATAACAACGGGATCGCTGACAACGTTGGAATGTATTGCTAGATATAAAGCACGTCATAAAATAATATGCCGTCGTGACGCAGAGGCGCTAGCGTTCGACTGTAAGCGCAATGATTGTGGATTCGATTTCCACTCGAGGCATGACATATTGAATATTTTCATTTCCTGGCTCTGGTACCTAGGCAAAAGCATGGCGTAGAGTTGCACCACTGAACACGCAATATTTTGAATCAAATTATCGACTAAATATGTATAAAGTTTATTCTCCAATTGGTTTTGTAAATTATCACTTGCTTATTTATTATTTCTATACTGCTAACGTTAAAGAAAAGTAGTTATATCTATTGTATGTATGTACTGCTAGTATATTTGAGTATCAATATTACCATGGATATAGTAAATATCCAATTACAGAAGAGCTGCAAACTCACATAAAATTTTATATACTAGTATATGTATTAAATAGCCTCTAGCATACTTTGTACTAAATATTACTGTTCTCAATTTACATTTACAATTTACCTTGCGGATTCACTTCTTATTTGAGCATGATGAGCTTTACCACTTTAGCCGGAGCGACATTGGGTTGTTTCAGTAAGTAATAAATATATGAAAACAGAGAGAAACTAGAAATTAATGGAAATAAAAAATCAAGTTAGCTCACGCTGTATCCTGCACACATCAGGGTAGGCAGAACGAATCTAGTGTTAAAACACTCTCCGCCGAATTTTGGAGGCATTGCGTGTAGAATGCCAGATTTAAATAAATATTTAATTTCCTCGGCTGGGGAACGAACCCACAGCTAGTCGTGTTTACAATCACACTTTGTGTTTGTCGGCTCAGACAGCTAAGAGTTAAGGAATCATTAAATTACTGTACTATTATATGTATTACAATTAGTGAAAAGATACCTAAAAAACTCCGATAAACCGTATTACATCATATGAATTATGCACCCAATACGCACTTTCTCAATATATAACGCAAATTCCGAAAGATAAGTCCACAGTCGTAGTTTCAATGTACGTATGTATGTATGAAAGATCAGAAGACCCGGTCGAGTAACATTTCGCACTCTTTATAATACGTCGTACGCCCTTAACGACGGAGGTCAGGAGGCTGCATTCTCGAAACCGGTAGTGTCAATTTATGAAATGACACAAACACTGTATAAATTTACATATTACATTTAAAATATATTCGCTGGTCATATAATTTCTTGTTTAAGGCAGTAGTTGTGGTGATCTCCATATCTCAATTTGATGTTATAGAAGTAGGTTATTAATTTTAGTAAAAAATAAAAAAATAAATCAGCTTCACGCTGTATCCCGCACACGGCAGGGTAGGCAGAGGGAACTAAGTGCAAGTCCGTTCCCCACTTTCAAATAATAAATATAAATTTAAGTAAATATTTCATCTCTTCGAATGGGAATCGAACCCACAACCAGTCGGTTTTACAGACACACTTTGTGCCGCTGCGCCACGACTGGCCTCTAATTAATTTTAGTATAGTTACTTAAACTTTAAACTATATATTTTTTTTCTTTCTTCTTCTCGATTCCTCTTTACTACGGTACATTTTATCAATGAATCAAATACATTTAATGAGGGAAACAATAAAATGTTATTTATGTACAAAAAAATCTTATTATTTCGTTAAAACAATTTAAGTATCCTTGACAACTGGATTTTTGCCAAAATACATAAAGAAAAAGTTTTCAGGCCAGTGAGGCCAGCGAGGCCAGACGAAATGATATATTTAAGATTTTCATATCTTTTTTCTAGTGTCAAGGCTAAGCTCATTACTCAATATTTCCAGAATTCAGCCAAAAGTGGGGAGCGGAGTATCTTAACAAGAGACTCCCTCTGCCTAACTGATGTAGCAGGATACAGCGTGAAGCTAAAAAAAATAAAGTAAAATGCTTACGACGTAGTTCAATTACGCAATTGACATTTCGCATATTGCGTGTGGTCTTAATGATGATGCGTCTAAATTAACACCCTCTGACACTGTGACACTCGTAACTGGCGCTCGAGGCTGTTCAAGACTAAATTAACTGTAATTAAACTACTTCTAATAGATATATGTATACATATGGTGATTTGAATTTTTTTATCTAATCTATTTCAGCCTACTTCACATGTCCATATTAATATAAGAAATTTTAACACATCGTCAAGTTCAAAACAATGTTTAAACAAATTTAACCAGCTTCACGCTGTATCCCGCACACAGCAGGGTAGGCAGAGGGAATGTAGTGTTAAGACAAACCGTTTCCCACTTTCCGCCGAGTTCTGGAGGCATTGCGTGTTGAGTGGCGGAACTCAACGCCGCGCAATGTTTAAACAAAATAAATCTTAATTATTTTTCTACGCTCCAAGGAACACTAGATCTGGACATTTGATATTAATAACAGTTTCATACCTTCACGCTATCGTGAGGCACATAAGTTGTCTTGACAGATATACATACAGATGGACGAACACGAAAATGATCCTATAAAGGTTTCCGGTTTTCACTTTTGATGGTCCCGTAAATCATAAAAAATCATTATGTTCTTTTTTGTTACTATGTATTTATTACGTAAAATAAGAATTTATCGATTTTTTCTTCACATGAAAATTGAAGCAAAATATTTAATAATACCTACTTAATATATAAGTACATTCTTTATTTAAATATTTGCTGAAATACTATTTTTCTTATTCAGATTTTGATCAAATTTTACTAAGCACATTTTCGAATATAGATTATATTAGATCTAATTATTAGCTTATTTTATAAGCGCAGCTGTCTATACCTACAGTGTATAAGAAGTACCTACTGCATAAACATACGAGATGATTTTAAATTTTTGGCGAGAAGCCACTACCTGAATCATTTTTGTTCAGAAAGACTAGACACTTCATCATGTATGAAAACTATCAGAACGGAATTAAAACGTAAAGTAGATGATTTTTCTTATTTTCTCCATTTGTTATCTATATCTTTCGCCTTCTAATAGAGCAATATTTTATTTAATTTTAAATCCAGACGTTCGGATTAGTAATACACTATTACCAACGTTTACTTTTTGCTAGCTTACGCATAGAGATAATTTGAAAGAACCGAGAAATACGCAGGTGTATAACCTAACCTACGTAAGATGAGAATATTTTTATGTATAATATATACTGTATGAATATTTTTTTTACTTAAATATTCATTCTTTTCGATATCTGTTAGTATTACTCAAACATTTACTATTAAATTACTAGATACCCAAACGCGGCTTCGCCCGCCTTAACTTTTTATTATAACATAAAACAATTATTATATTTTTTGTACATGAGTTGATATATTATTCTAATGTATAAGCTATATTACTATAAAATTTCATCAAATTCCGTTTATGAATATTTGCATTTAAAAGGAACAGACAGGCATCCTCACAATCATTCATATTTATAATATTAGTTGCATTTACTAGCTCCACATTCTCTCTTGCTTTTTAAGAGAAGCAAAGAAAACCTAGTGTCTGGACACTTTATAGTACGCTTACCGTTCGAATTCTAAATTTAGTTAAGTGCTAGTGCAGCCAGATACCGCACACTGCGCCACGACAACCAATTAAGCCGATTTCTCAAATTTATTAATTTAACTTTTCCGTAAAGTTTCGTACATTACAGCTCTTAATCCGGTTTCACTTTGTAATTTACCGATTAACGTGCCGAATGTCGGCGGAAACAAAGAGGTCGTCGCCCCTTTGACCGGTGACAAGTAAACTACTCGAGAGGCAAGTCGACACTATCATATTTCTTCTTTATTTAATTTCCACGTGCCGGCGCCGCGTCCGCTATCATATGAAATGGTTATTTACTTCTACTTCTAGTTCTTGTGATCGACAGAGTGACTGCTTATAACAATAATACGTTTTTTGATGTACTTTTTATAACAATTTATATTATACGTTTTAGATATTCTAAGTTATATTTAAAGCCAAAATATTTCGAAAATTGAAGCTAATTTACACTTTTTTATTTATATTTTGATAAAATGTTGGTCTTGGAAAATTTTCTAAAAAATATGCTATATACATATGTACGCTTTAACTCATTTGAGCTTTGGCTGTAGTTAATAGTTAGTTTGATAAACTAAAATTTCTGTTAGTTTTTGTTAATTTAACAATCTAGTCCATGAGATTAAGTGAACTAAATTTTACAAAAACTTTTCTAAGTATATTCAATACTAAATTTAAAAAAAAAAATTAGTATTTTCAAGTCTAAGAAAAAGAAAACTAAAAAATTGTGAGATAGTGGAATTATTTCATAGATCAATTTAAAACTACTTTTTAAGCAAACTATATTTTCTAAAAGTATTTCTTTTGGAAAAATAACAAATTTCTTAAATTATACAGCTTATAACATATTTTTAAATATTTTGAAAAATTAAACGCCGAAAAAAATACATACTTTTGTTGTTTGAACAAAAATTTGCCTGTAGTTAATGTGCAGGCGTATAGTCTTTGTTTCGAATTAGAAATCTATTCTATTTGATTTAAATTAATTTTAAACTTAAAATGAAAGTAAGAAGCCGAGTTCCAATATATATAAAAATCTGTACAAATAAATACTGTCATTTCACAAATATTTAAAACATATTATATTATTCACACCATCATCCATTATAATTATAATTATTATGATATTTATAATCATCTTATGTTTTTATGTCGGATCTTAAATTCCCGTATTTCGCTGTCATTCATAGATATGTAATTTATAAATGAAAACGGCATCTCAAGAATGATCACCGACTTGAGAGCGGTTTATAAATATGGCCCATATTAAGTAACTAATTTGGTTATGGTGGTGTTTGTTTTTGTTATGTTATTATTGAATATGAATTTCATAAGAAATACGTACCTATAAAAATTTGCTTCACGCTGTATCCCGCACACAGCAGGGTAGGCAGAGGGAACCTAGTGTTAAGACACTCCGTTCCCCACTTTCTGCCGAATTCTGGAGGTATTGCGTGTTGAGTGGCAGAACTCAACGCCGCGCTTAATCTCGACACCAGAGCGAAGAAATGGAAATATAAATTTAAGTAAATATTTCATCTCCTCGAGTGGGGATCGAACCCACAACCAATCGGTTTTGCAATCACGTACCTATAAAATAAATATATACTTACAATTAAAATGAAGTTTAAACATTGTACATTATTGTGGTTGAAAGTTAAATATTTTCATAAATTCAGTTTCAGGGTCTTGATAGCGATGATAATTGACCTAACCTATTTACATAAATTTCTTAAATATATTCATGTATATATACGTATGTATAAGTATATAGTTAATTCTACTGTTACTTAGAATGTATTGGAAATACAGATGTTTCTTCGATCTAGATAAACAAAGTACAAATTTGGAATCCAACTGTCATACTGCCTTGTCTTGTTTCTAATAGAAAAAATAAAATAAAATAAAGGCCAGTCGTGGCACAGGGGCACGTGCGAGGGACTGCGTACGCGGCTGGTTGTGAATTCGATTCCTACCCGAAACAATGAAATGTTTAATATTTTCATTTTTACTCTGGTGTCAAGGCAAAGTGCGGCGTTGAGTTTCGCCACTCAATACGCAATGACTTCAGAATTGGACTGAGAATGGGGAACGGAGTGTCTTAACACTGTTCCCTCTGCCTACCTTGCTGTTTGCGGGATACAGAGTGAAGCTAAAAAAAAAATAATAATAAAAGAAACAATTAATTGAAATTCTATAATTTATTGAAAACAAAAAGACAAATTATTCGTGTAAAATTATAGTACAATTAAAACACAATGAAAATATAATCCCATCTAATATTTATCTTGGAAAATATCTAACTTAATATTGAATTATATCTCTAACACTGAGATAAAATAATAATGTCAATACCAACTAAATTGTGTGCAACTATTGAATCATCCTTTAATTCTTAGATATATTTACAAAACGAATACCAAGATGTCACATGCCCTTAATAATAATATTTTCTTGATAGAATAGCGTGTTATACGTAATATTTCAAATTGATATTCGAGAATGAAACGAGCCTTGTAAGTAAGCATAAAACAATATCTTCTTTGTCGGGCTGCGCAGGCGCCGGCGAGACGCGTACCTATGACAATAAACAGTAGTTTCTGGTTATTATTAACTTGAATTTGATGTTTTCCAAATATAACATGCAAATAAAATATCTAACAGTCGCTGCTGTTGTTGTAACAAAAATTAGCATCCAACTCAAATATTTTTTAATAATTTCAAAATGTCCTCTTGAAATAATCTTATCTAAAGAAAAAATATATGTACATATTAATATAAGCAATACTTCGTCATTTAAATTCATTCAATTTGCATTAACGTTATGAATTTTGGTTAAAATTATTTTTCTTGTTTAAAAAATTCTTAAACTAAACATCATAGACTGAGATCCCAGGGCTCCCAGACCTCGAGATTTTAGCAAAGCTGAAATTTTGAGGACTGACTACCTCTGAAAGGGGACTTTCAAGTTAGTAAGTAAAGTACGCATATCGTCTTAACTACATATGAGACTAATAATCCTAAGAGCCCTGAAATCTTGGGCTATTAATAAATTGCAATGTTAGGTACATTGCCATTTTGATAATTATGAATATGCGATCTCCTATTTTGTAATATTACCTCTTTTTTTTCCCTACCGTACAGCCTCCTTCGTGTGATCTCCATGCAATTTGACATTGACGAAGTAATTTCGTGCTTAACTATCACATTCGAAACCAGTTAATTAAAGAAACACAAATGTATTACTGTAAACGCGACTGGTCGTTGGGTTCGATTCCCACTTTTGAAAATGAAATATTTAATATTTTCATTTCTTCGCTCTGATATAGCGCGGCGCTGAGTTCCGCCACTCAACACGCTCTACCTCCAGAATTCGAAGGAAAGTGGGCTGCGGAGTGTCTTAATATTAGATTCCTTCTGCCTGCCCTGCTATATGCGGGATACAGCGTGAAGCAGAAAAAAAATAAAAAATTGAACTGAACTTGATGATTACGATGAATGACATAAGTGAGTTTCGTAGCGCCATATATTTTATAAATTAGGTCATTCACTGATAATAAAAAATGAATCATCATCTCGTTTTGTTTTCGTTCTCATAATCAGTGACGAGAATTCTTAGAAATAGATATCTAGTATTCAATGTACTGTAGTATTTTGCGATAGCTTAAATAATCTTTGATAATAATTAGTTGGATAAACCTATTTCCGTTATTTCTAGAAATGTGCAATAACTTTTTTAAGCATTTTCTGCTTTACGATACGATACAAGCTCGTTGTGATGAGTAAAAAAAATTGTTTTAAATATGTGTTTGTTTATTTTTAATATAAACTTTTTGGTACATATAAATGTATTTTTTTTAATTTTTACATATATATAATATGTACCAAGTTTAGGATACAATAATATTCAATTACGAGTAAGTCAATGGGAAGTTCAACTTATAAACGTTGACAGACTTAAATTTGCGGGCCTACACTCATTTTGTTTGAAATGAACTAAAATAATTATTAACATTGTAATGGTTTTATAATTTCTATTCTTAGGGTTTTTTCCTTTATTTCTGCTAAAATACAATATAAATAAAATAATACTATATAAAATTAAGTAAAGTATTATATAATATATTATAAAACTACTATTGTTGAGGCCAGTCGTGGCTGAGGGGCACAATGTGTGACTGTAAAACCGACTGGTGGGTTCGATCCCTACTCGAGGAAATAAAATATATATTAACATGTATATTTTCATTTCTTCGCTCTGGTGTCCGCCACTCAACATGCAATGCCCCCAGAACTCGGCGAAAAGTGAGGAACGGAGTGTCTTAACACTAGGTTCCCTCTGCCTATCCTACTGTGTGCGGGATACAGCGTGAAGCTGGTAAAACANAAGTAAAGTATTATATAATAAATTATATAATATTATATAATAAATTATAAAACTACTATTGTTGAGGCCAGTCGTGGCTGAGGGGCACAATGTGTGACTGTAAAACCGACTGGTGGGTTCGATCCCCACTCGAGGAAATAAAATATATATTAACATTTATATTTTCATTTCTTTGCTCTGGTGTCCACCACTCAACATGCAATGCCCCCAGAACTCGGCGAAAAGTGGGGAACGGAGTGTCTTAACACTAGGTTCCCTCTGCCTATCCTACTGTGTGCGGGATACAGCGTGAAGCTGGTAAAACTATTACAAACTATTACTTCTTGCCAAATTTTATTATTGTAGGTGTATTATGGGAAATATCCTATAGGATTTGATTTGACGAGGCGAATGAAGTTCGATAACAAAGTGATGCCATAAGGGTTCCGATTTTTCTTTTTGAGGTATGGAATCCTAAAAAATAAATAAAATGAAACAAAGTTATTCCATTCTACTTATTATTTGAACAGATGTTCGAAACAGCATTCATTGTTAAATACTCGTCAAAATACCTGACAATTTAACATGTTTCATGCATGTACGTCCTTTCAAAAAGCTGATTTAATACATTATTATAAAATAAAAATATTTAAATAAGAAATATTTGAAAACACTTATCACTGACCAAATTCTTCCTTCTTCCTTCCAAAGTGATAGAGACTAAGAAGTAATGAGGATCTGTTTATTTAATGATCGATATATCATTCAGCCATTTAGGTACGTCTTAAACAACTATTATAGGTCTTTTATTTTTCTTACATACTATAAATACCTCGCAGTTTTAGTGAAGAGGAAGATAGGACGCGCTCTTAACTTTCCCTCGGAAGAGCTTCGAGTTATGACAATCTTATATTGTAGAGTTTCAGTTATTTGAATAAACTTCTGATGGCAAATATTTTATTAAAGCGATACCTTCTAATGGCATAAATAAAATTCTTAGCACTGTTACCTCTAAATCTCTAAGAGATTTTGGTTTCTTCACGATCACAACTATAAACGGTTCTAACCACTCGACACATCACGAGTCAAGGCATTATTTATTAAATAATAATTTCAAAGGTGTTTGGGATATCAGTTACAATACTAACAACTTGCTCTACTTAAATACATTTATGATATATCACATTAAAATTATTAGTAAAATATTTAACAGGATAGTAGCTGTAACAATTTTCTTTGTAAAACATTGAATTTCGTGACAAATAATATAACAATTGACCATGAGCGTTGTATTTATACACGCGATATTGATTTTGATTATAAATGTATATTTTTTATTTATTTTTATGATTCATAGCTAAACAGTGTTATAAAATTACTTTTAAGAAGTACATAATTAGTTAGTTCGTTTTTAACCAGAAAGTTAGAAGAGTCTACTGATAACCACGAACTACTAAATAAAATTTCCGCACAATATCTCAGTAAAAATATTTTTCTTTAAAATAAATATGTATTTTATATTTGAGCTGCTTGATCTATTAACCTATTTTCTTACTTACTTTCATTACTATTCTGCAACGCAATAAGCTAATATGGTTTATCGTACCTATAGAACAAGAAATATAGATATGGCATCGATTTTTGCATAATGCTGCCGAAAAGGCAACATTTCATTAGAAAATTATTTCTAATTCCTGTTCTACTTGTTTATTAAAAAGTAATTAAATATTATTGTATTTTATGAAATGTATTGTAGTAAATTTTCCGTATTTCGTCAGATATAGTTTAATTTTCCGGATGTAACGAATACGTTACATTAATGGGTGAGCGCTGAAGTTACTTAAACTAAGGGCCAGTTTCACCGGTTACGAATAAAGTGTCAGATAGTTATCTAATAATTAATGCTATCTCACAGATAGCAGATGAAAATACAAAATAACTGTTTCTTATATTTTCAAGAATCATTTTCTCATTAATAAAAGGTAACAACTCATACGATTTGTTACATTTATAAATTACAAATAACGAAAATGTAAAAATGAAATGCATGTGTCAAGTGTGTATCAACTAAATATTGCTATTCGAGACCTGTGAAACCAAAAGTTATGGCTTGTCTGGCTGATAAGGCTGTCCGGGACTTTATCAGCCAGTGGTTAAACTAGCCCTAAATGTATCAAAAACTGAAGGAAAATAGAGAAGGAAATTTCTTTCCCCTTCCACTCACTCATCGTAACCGGAAACATGTAAAACTAAAAAAATATATATTTTAATTATTTTCTATATGTTTTCTTTAAAATTGACAGAAATAAGTATACGTTAAATTCTTTCATTCATACTGAATCACAGATAAACTTTACATACATTATGGAATTTCTAAGTTTGTTTTGTACTATTTGGAAACCTCTTATCCGCCCTCCTTACTAACAAAGTAAACATCAGTTTACGGGCTCGTCTAGCCATAAACTTGACTAATACATGATTCAGCTAGTGCTATTCAAGATTTATTAAAGATTTCCTTTCTTTCGTTGCAGGTAAGTCTTGCATTGTATATACCAAATGCACCGTAACGGTGAGTGATAAATATTATGCAGAATTCATGTTATTATGAATCAAAGATAAAGTTTTAAGTATTGGAAAAGGAAAAGTTCAGTTAAAATTTTAAAAGGAAATACCAGATATATTACTTGACTTACATGTACCTACTTTGACTTGTAATTTAGGCAAGACTAAGTTTATTTGCAAGTCTATTAGTTATTTGGATATCAATGTAGCTACGGGGCTCCAATTGGCAGGAGTAATATTCATATTTTTTAATATAAATATAATAACTGACTGACTAAAACCAGTCGTGGCGCAGGGGCACTAAATGTGACTGTAAAATCGACTGGTTGTGGGTTCTATCCCCACTCGAGGAAACAAAATATTTATTTACATTTATATTTTCATTTCTACGCACTGGTGTCGAGGCAAAGCACGACGTTGATTACCGCCACTCACCACGCAATGCCTTCAGAACTCGGCGGAAAGTGGGAAACGGAATGTCTTAACACTAGGTTCCCTCTGCCTATCCTGCTGTGTGCGGGATACAGCGTAAAGCTGATTTTTTTTATTCCAGACGTTTGTGCATTATTTGGACTAAAGAATTCCACAACTCAACACACAATCACTCTATGAGCGCAATGAAAGTAATCTGAAAATTGTTATAATCTCAATCATTATTTAATATGATGCTAAAGATAAAAAAACCGGTCAAATGCGAGTCGGACTCAGTCACCGAGAGTTCCGTATCAATTTCACGATTATACAAATAGTTTCCTTTACTTGTACTTTCAGTTCAAAATTTAAATTTCATATTTGTAGATCAACGGGAAATAAAATATTGGTTTTGATTACGCGACGAATAAGGCAAGAAAAATCCGAAAAAAAAATATATTTATGAGTAAAGGAAATTTGACAAAATTACTGACGCAAATTAATATTGTAATAATATATTTGACGCAAACTACAATTCTATTACAATTCACCTACAATTCTAAAATCTGATATGTTTTTTCATGTTATAATTATGATAGCATTTAGGTTTAATTTTCTTTACTTGGATCAATTTGCAGTTAAATAATATGTACTTCTGTATTATGTACTACTGTAATAATAGTCATATAATTTTATTCAAAGAATAAGTTATATGCCTAATTTTTTGAAGGTTAAATAATTTACCACCAGTTATAATAACTATAGTTAATTCTCAGACTTGAGAACAAAAAAAGCCCGTAATATTCGAGAAATGCTTCTTTACGCACCTACAACAATTTTTAAGTAACACTCTAGCCAACTATAGAATTTTACGGTATGATATAAATGACATTATTGTTAGATTGATTGATGATTTTTGAGTACCTTAGTGCAAGCTGAGTTTCCTAACGCTAGATTCCCTCTGTCCACAATCATAGTATGATGCGACGTGAATCTAAAAATACACTGTATCCTTAATAACTGTACCCAAAATATTCAGTAGGTATCTTAGTACCTAAAGTTCAAAAAACATTGTGTAATATGGAACCTCAGAAAGATAGAGTTAAGTGAGTTCTTTTTATAAATATCAAAATGACAACTCACGATAAGTAATAAAATCTATTTTGATGTACTAAATAGATATTTTTCACTTATCATAAGAAATTCTTTGTCGCTCGCTATTTTTGAGAATACATATAATACAGGAAAAAAATTAAAATGAATCATATATTATTATGCTTAGGCGCTTAATACGATAACTCACTTAACTGTAACGTATTACGCATTCATTCATAACACATTTTTTTTTATTATTTAGCTTAGCTTGCCGGATTGATAGAAGAGAGCGCAGTATATATATATATATATATATATATTAGAAATTATATTCATTTTTTTCAGCTTCACGCTGTATGCCGTATATAGCAGGGTAGAAAGAACCCAGTGTTAAGACACTCCGGTCCCCACTTTCCGCCGAATTTCTGAGGCGCGTTTCTGCGCGTTGAATGGTAAAACTCAACGCCGCGCCACGAGAGCGAAAACATGAGAATATTAATAAATACTAATTTTCCCTCTATATAATATTATTGTTAAATTATGGTGATTAACCTAAGAAGTATAAATTTTAAGCAAATCACGGCTATTACCAAATGATCATAAAGTTGAGTTGTCTAGATATTGTGTTACAAGTGACGGCGGTGTCAGCTATCCTGTTAGTCCGGAGGTCAAACTGCCAGTGGAAGTGCTCAATGAGTGAGGCACAATAAAACCATAATATTCTAATTTGCGACAGGGCACGTGGGTAGGCATTAAACTTAAACAAATAACTTTATATCGCCTCTATTGGGATGTCCTGCCCGCCAGATTGCCAAGTTCCATTGGCACGCAAAGGTACTCGACACACGCACAGAGTATCTTATTCACAGAGCATTCGTTTATCAATATGTATTACATTTTTATTAAAAAAAAAAAAGCGAAAATCCAAGGATAGATTCTGCTAAAGTAACAAGCAAACTAATAATTAAAAACTATATTAACTTAATTTACTCAAGAAACTATATTAACTTACATCATTTTAACGATTGTCGTAAGTTTTGTAATTAAGTGAACGTAACTTCTGACTGTATGCGACAACGTTTTAAATTTGAGATGCGATCTCTTCGTAGGATATGTCGAGTCAGCTTAGCTGATCGAAGAAGATCGAAGAATTGCAGGTATTAGCGAGGATGTCACGGTGAGAATGAAAAAGAACATCGTCAGCTGGTTTGGACACGTGGAACGAATGAGTGATGAAAGAATGGCAAAAAAGATTTATGATGGATACCTCGGTTGACCTTCGAAAACACAGTATCAAAGATACTGGAGAAAGATCACGTAAACATTCCCGAAAGGACCTCCCGGAGGAAATCAAGAGGTTGATGACGGCGGAGAGGCGAAAGAGGTATATAGAGACGGTGTGTTTGACGCTTCGTTCTCTCTGACTCCTCTGACTCCGCTAGGGATACAGCGTGAATAGAAAGAAAAAAAGAAGCGTGCTAGATTGGATTAGATTTTTTATATTTCAAAATTATCAACTTTTATAATACTATGCTTTATACATCCGGTCCTATTCTAAATTATCACTATCATCAGATACACAAGGAAATTGTACCATGCCTTAAATAACTCAAATACGATAATGTCTGTAACTTATCATACATACTTCTGACGTACTTGCGATAATGTTTGTTTAAATGACGTAATTTGCTTACGAAGTTGTCCAAATCCTTTACGCATTTCATTTGAAACGACAATAATAATAATGTTAATATATGTGTTCTGTTTAAGCACACCTCGTTGTATGGACGATGACATTTGATTCTTTTCCCGTTAGGGCTATTTATATTGAAAATCTTTTTGTTTTCCTCATAGGATTAGATAGAATGCGGCATGAAGGAACTGAACCTCGTGCCGAAGTTTATTTCTACATTTCGTCTGTTTTGGCAGAAAATGATCATATACTAAATTGCAAATACTCCTATTATACTAAATTGCAGATTTTATCTTTTTGGTAGTATTTCTGTTTGTCAAACATCCTTCTCTGTGTGTGTATCTAAAGTAGATGGAATCAGTCCTTATCAAACACAATTTAGGTTTTAGACGATACGTGGGCGCTATAAACGTTCTGAAATTCCAATGCCAAATTGATCTTAGTTCGAGTATTGTTTCTTTGATTATTTAGTACCTACCTACTACGTAAATTTCACAAATACACAACAAAACATTTTGATAATAAATTATAAAATTCTTAGCTTATCAAACTTGAACATTTACTTGATACATTAATATTTCTTATAATTATAGCCATTGTCGCAGTGGGACAGCGTCTGCTTGCGGGTTTGATCCAAACACGAAGAAATGAATTACTTTAATTTCTCGGCTCTGGTAAAACCAATCGACGCTCAGTTTCTCGGATTCATGGCGGAAAC
Organism: Heliconius hermathena; assembly: GCA_013403705.1. Taxonomy (NCBI): domain Eukaryota; kingdom Metazoa; phylum Arthropoda; class Insecta; order Lepidoptera; family Nymphalidae; genus Heliconius; species Heliconius hermathena. Next base: position 966,482 of record JAAIXJ010001852.1, read on the forward strand.
CCAAGAACAGAGGATCTTAACACTAAGTTCTTTCTGACTAACCTAAACTAAGTGAAAACTAATTTTCTTTTTAAGTAATTTATACATATAAAATAAAACGGGAAGCTGTTAAAAAATATTTAAATTTATGCTTTTGTCAATCTTCAAATTCAAATGCCGTCGAGCCAGGACGGCATTTGGAAAGCAACGTCATATTTTTGAGTCGTAAATCCTACAGTGCCTAAATACTTACGTACAGAGTCTACCTACTGAAGCAACTGAAACTTATACATTCACCGTTGTGCTAGCTACAATTTAAAAGTCGATCAGCCAGCAATAGAACACGTGGAGTATCTGGCAAATAAGATTTGTAATAAAATTATTCACCAGAGAACTAAAGTCAGATTATGAGTAGACTTGACTAGTAGACTTCGCACACTAAAGTGGAACATGGTCATACCAGCACGATGGACGGACAATTTAAAGATTTAGAATTTAAAGTCTGACAGTGGATAGACAGTAGAGGCTCTATGAGGAAGGTCTACGGCTGAAAAAAAATTGATATTTATATTTACGTGACGAATCACAATCCTAGTGACTATATTAATATTTGTTAAATATATTATGTTACTCCAGGCCATTACCACTCTTATTATGATTGTATTATCATAAACATATTAGAATCTTAAGGCTTTGTTTAGGTACCGTCCCCTTCGCTTTATAAATAAGGCTAGGCTGGAGCGATTGTTAATATTGTTTTGATTATGTGCTACGTTTGGTAAGTTAGTCTCATAGAAAAATATTTTGAAAACTTATAACGTTTAGAATACAACAAAGATTTATTTATTAGTGAGGCCAGTCGTGGCGCAGGGGCACGAGTGTGTGACTGTAAACGCGACTGGTTGTGGGTTCGATCCCCACTCGAAGAAATAAAATTTTTATTTAAATTTATACTTTCGTTTCTTCGCTCTCTTGTCGTGACAAAGCGCAGCGTGAGTTCTGCCACTCAACACGCAATACCTCCAAAATTTGGCAGAAAATAGTGTCTTAACACTAGGTTCTCTTTGCCTACTGTGTGCGGCATACAGCGTGAAGTACAAGTCTTTATAACTAAATTACGAATATTTAAAATTAAACATTATTATGAATTATATTTTTTGGTAATTTAAGTACCAAAAAGTATAGCTTTCGTTTTTATTAATTTAGTCCCTCAACCTGACTTAGTAAATCACTTATTAAAATATCATAGTTAAAACTATAAATTTCATTTAAAACATTCACCTTCGAGTTAAATTTAATTATGATAGTATTATCATAATAATACTACACCAGTGTACTAGTTAAGTAACAATAACAATAAGCCTATAGGATCTTGTCTACGTCGTCTTGAAATCCAATACTACTTTGTGTTGACATTATAGACACGTGCTTTCGAGATAAAGCCCGTCTCGCTTGCACGTGGTTGGAGAACGCTAATAAATTTACTTTACATAATTTTAATATTAAATTTGTTAAAGTAAGAAATATATTTTAAGGAAATTATCAATTGTCTTATTGGGCTGGTTTCATGAGTTATGTATGGTATAAGATAATGATTATTTTAGTTATATATAGACTAGCGGCCGACTCGCGGCTTCGCTCGCATACCGCCTGTAATTATTTTATTATGCTGTATTTGCATTATATATTTTTTACATTTAATATTTTTTTATAATTTTGAGAAAGTACAAGCACTACGTGGCTGCTTGCGAGGACGAAGTCGAGGGCAAAGGTGTTTAAAATTTAAAAAAAATATTTATTATAATATTAAAACGTTCATTAATAGTAGGCATACTATTATCGTTACCATCTTATCAGTGGGCTTTTCTGTATTGTAGATATTATAAACTATAATCATCATCAATCATTGCTGTAAAACTGCCATACAGTATTTTAATATTTTTTATTTAAATTTTTTATATATATGCTATGGTACATACAAATATATGTATCTAAGTACTTATTTAAAATAAATAAAAAAAACTATTGTTTTTTTTATTAATTCTGCAAAATTTTTAATATATTGACGTCTTCATAAAGTAGGCTGCTGTAATAAGGTATGATACTCCACACGTTCCTCTTATTTTAATCAAATATCATTAACATTATACAGCAGTATACATTGTAAATATGAGCCACTACGTATCTAAAAGTCCTAAATATCTACATGTATAAAGAATAATTTTATTAAAATTAAGTAATACTGTATTAGGTATGTATATTATAGCGGATCGAAATTTTTTTACTAACTAACAAAAATCACACTGAATGAATACTAAAAAATACTATAAAAAATAATATTATAATTTTGATACAATTACAAAAATATATATGTTTAAATTATGTGATATTAGAAATATAATAATAATAAAACGTCACGAATTATTGTCATAATAATAACCACAAATGGCTATATTTATAAATATCCATGTTTTTATGATAACCCTATAAATATAAACAACAAATACTTAAATGATGCCAATATTAATAAGTAAAATGTTATTGAAAGCATTTGGCTGTAAGTGCGATGGTCGTGGGTTCGATCACCACTCTCCGCTTAATTATTCATAATTTTCATTTTCCGTCAATGGCACTGGCGTCATATGGCATATTTTCGTATTAGTTTTTTATTCATTATATTTTTAATGATAAAAATATTTTTCTGTATACTTAAGTAATATTTTCTCATCGAGTATTAAAAATATATCATTTCAGACGGGCATATTAACAACACAACCTATTTATAACTAAATAACCTAGAATTACGAAGATATCTTATTATTATTAACCTACACTCTACCAAGGGTCTATAATTTAAATAACACTAATAATAAACCGAGGAGGAAAAAAAACCGAGGTCAGTCGTGGCGCAGGGGCACAAAGTGTGACTGTAAACGCAACTGGTTGTGGGTTCGACCCCCAGTCGAGGAAATAAAATATTTATTTAAATTTATATTTAAATTTCTTCCCTCTGGTGTCCATGCAAAACGTGGCGTAGCTTCAAAATTCGGCGGAAAGTGGGGAACAGAGTGTCTTAACAATAGGTTCCCTCTGCCTACCCTGCTGTGTGCGGGATATAGCGTGAAGTTGGTTTGATTTGAAACAACAAAAACCCTGGTGTTTAGGTTTAAATTATTATTATTCCTTACGTGGCAGTTTTTAGTTAGCTTCCCACGCGTCTTGTCCGGTGCCCGGCGAAATATCCAATTACGAAAATCAGCGTTACACGATGTGCATATATTATTTTCTATGATTTTCTTTTTACGTCATTTTGTTTGTCGCAAAATAAAGATTTTACATATTAATTATTCTAAATAACTCAATAAAAAAAAACTTTGAAGTGATTAAAATAATTTGAAAAAAAAAAAAAACATTTTCAGACGTTATTTTTATTTTATTATAAAATATTTCTATATAAACGAAACAAAAGATTATTAAAAATAGCTTCACTCTGTATCCCGCGCTTAGCAGGGCAGGTAGAATGAACCTGGGAACCTAAAGTTCCTGTCACGTTTTAGTCACAATTTATGCCTCTGCGCCACGACTGGCTTCAAATAAAAAAAATGTTAATATGAAATAAAATATTTATAAAAATTTAAATCTTGGTAAAATATATTTTATACAGCTTAAGTATAAAATTATTATTATATTGTCTTTACATTACATGGCATGTTGCAATAAATCTAACAAAATGTTCTTTAAAGCTTTAGCAATATTATCATAAGCATCAAAGGGCTCATTAACATATACAAGGCAACAGTTACGCCTTGAAGACAGTCGTGTTCCTTCACCTGTAAATACTTAACTCTTACATAATTTCACATATAAAATATATATATCGTTTATGTTATTAAAAAAAAAATATTTATTCTAGTTCTTAATTTTTGGCTTTAATATCACGCTGTATGGAAAACACATGAAGGAAATTGATTCGTGGAAAGGAGATAACTTTACACAATTATAGGGTACATGTAAAAAAGAGATCCAGTAAATTGAAAATATTTTATTATTTGTCGTATATTGAAGGTGGTGTGGTGCAGTGCAACAGCTTCTTATTGTAAATCCGATGATTGTAGATCGGATCCCCATTAGAAGTCTTCATTAGAAGACTCTAAAACAAAAGCTAAACGAAAAACAAATTTTGTTGTAAACAAAGATCTAAGTGATTTTTAGCATTTATATTAAAGTATAATTCTGAAAATCTTCCATGATTTAGGAATCGTTATACGACAAATAAACAAAATACCGTTTTTCAGGAATTGCATTTCACATAATATTAAGTAAATATGTTACTCATTTCTGCGTGTCATGATGAGAAGGAAAAGACTACCTGATTACTGATTCGTTTTAATCTATTGCTAATTTATGTTTTCATTATATTAAAATAAAATTAAATCAAATTAAATCAGCTTCACGCTATATCCCGGTCACAGCAGGTTAGGCAGAGAGAACCTAGGGTTAAGACACTCCGTTCCCCACTCTCCGCCGAATTCTGGACGCATTGCGTGTTGAGTGGCGGTATTCAACGCCTCGCTTTGCCTCGACACCAGAGCGAAGAAAATTAAATTATAAATATAAATAAATATTTCATTTCGCGAATGGGTATCGAACCCACAACCAGTCGATTTTAGCCACACTTTGTGCCCCTGCGCCACGACTGGCCTCAAATTATGAATATAATTCAAAATATACGACCAAGAACTTTTCAGCTACGCTATGGAAATGCAATATATTATACAATTTCTAAGAAGTATACACATATAGTTTACGTCATATAATTTAGTGTAAAGTGCGCCATCAGTCTACGTGCTTACTTGAAATCTGCTTGGAGGGCAATTTGTATCGGTGTCGAAAGGTGTGAGCAATACAACCATATTCGGTGTTTGGGTGCAATGACCCCTAAATAATTGCAGTTTAGTTTGAACATATAACATTACCAATATTCCACAATAACTGTTAAAACTTTATTCTTAACCAAAATACCAAAATAAACATACTTTGAAATTATATTCATATTTTAATCTTATAATATGTAAATAAATATATAAATGTACATAACTGTAGCTGTGCTGCAACTCGTTATAGAATATGTTCAATAGACAATGAAATTAAACTTGAAGAAATATTCTTTACAAAAAAGAAAAACAATACATATAAAAATATTTCATCATATTAATACTGCAATAATAACAATAAACGTTCTTCATTATTATTTTAAATAACAAGTATGACCGTAACGGGCACTTTGCGTATGCGTGTCTATAAAATGTATATTTTACTATGTTAAAATTCGTCGAAACACATCATTCTTATGCGAGATTTATGATATGTAGAAAAAAACAGTGAATCAAGCTAATAGGAGTTAGCTCCTACTAAACGCCTATTTTTTCTTAAAATTCTATTATAGCCCAAGATCCCAGGGCTGCCAGATCTACGTCATTTTAGCAAAGCTGACGGAAATAATATATGTAAAATTAAAACTTGCTAGTATAAAGTATTTTATACCTTTAGGACGTCTGGCAGGAGTAAAGGCCCACGTAAAGAATCTTGTAATAATAAATATTTTTTTTTAATATTATTCTTAACAACCTATTTAAATGCGAGCGTTTCTAAGCGAGAAAATGAAAATATTAAATGTCTGTCTGTGCCTCTGCGCCACGACTAGCCTCAAATTCTTAATTCCATATTTAATAATAATAATATTATAATAAAACTCTTTATTTCACACCAAATTAACAATACAAATATACAATTTACAAGAGCTTATAGAATAAAATGTGAAAATATATTTAATTGGAGTAATATCGTTAGAAAATGTACTATAATTAAAAAAAATAACTACAGCTAATATTATATATTCAGCTCATCGAATCTACGTGTTCAATTTTTAAATTAAAAGTTCATGTGCCAATTTAAACTGCATAATTGTTTCAAAACGCAAAACTGCATAAAATATCGGTCGTACAAATGATTTTGATGATTTTGCTAATACTGCGTGCAGCGTGCATTTATTTTTCTTTTTACTTAACGACAGAGTGGATTAAACTATTATTTGACACAGACGTTTGAATAGTGTGTCATAGTTCACTATATTGTTTGTATACGTGTACAGTGAAGTAGAAGTGGTTGGTGTGATATGAAATTGAAGAAAACAGTGACATGTTGTATAAGTGGAAATTCGTTTTATATCGAGTACTCTACGAAAATTGTTCAAGAGGTGACTTTAGCTTTTAATAAAAAAAAACTAAATATATATTAAAAAAATAATTAGAAAAAAGTTTAAATTAAAATTGAATCACAGCGGAATATTTATAATTTATATATGTATAGATCAGTGTTTCCCAACGTGGGCCCACGCCCCACTGTGGGGCAATTTGATTGTTAAGGGGGGAATTCAAGAATGAACTTGATACAACTTTAACCCAGTCGCTTCGGCCCATTATATGCGATGCATATAGGTCTAGCATCGATGCCCATTTTAACAAAAAAAGGCAAAATCTTAAATGGTTGCCGTAAATAATTATTAAGTATAATTTCGTTTGAATAGATCAAAATATCAACTGGGTGATTAGAGTCTTCAAGTAGACCACGGGTTCATCGCAATGTACGTAGTGTTTCACATCATTCAGTTGGTGTTAATTTGAAATAAGTGTCCGCCAAAGCTGTTGTAATAGTTCGATGATTTAATATTCATATATATTATATATAATTGATAAGTATTTGAATTCATTTACTTTATTTTAATTTTAATTTTACATAACTTTGTCACATTGAATTAATTTTACCATATATTTAGTTTAAAATTTAGAGGCCATCGGTGCATAAGGACACACGAGAATGACTGTAACGCGATGGTTGTAGGTTCGATCTCCACTAGAAGGATTGAATTATTATTTATTATTAAAATATAAAAAAAAATCAAATCAATTTCACGATGTATCCCGCAGCAGTGTAGGCAAAGGGAACAAGCGCTAAGACACTCCTTTCCCTACTTTCCGCCGAATTCTGGAAGTATGGCATGTTGAGTGACGAAACTCAACGATATAGATGTGGAAAGGCGTATTGCTGCCGGTAACAGGTTTAACGGAGCCTTAGCTGCCTTGATGAAACGGCGAAACGTCAGCATCAGCTGCGCGTTTGGCCGTACACAATGCAGTTTTGGTATCGTGTCTGTTATACGGCAGCGAAACGTGGGTATTACAGAAGAAGAATGAAAGAAAGATGAATGCTGTGGAGATGCGACCTCTTCGTAGGATAAGCGGAGTCAGCTTAGCTGATGGAATCCGCAATGAAAACATACACCGAGTGGTAGGTACTAGCGAGGAAGTCATGGTGAAAATGAAGAAGAAATCAGTTTTTTATTATATGTTTTGAAATTTTACTTACTGTGTTTTGTTAACAATTTTATAGTGATCTCTTCCTAGAACCTGTCATTAAGTGGATAAATCAATTTTCAAATATAAAAAAATATGCATAATATTTTTTTACATATATATTTTTAGCATACATAATTATTAACATAATATTAACATAAAACATTTTAGAAAGGTTAAAGTGGGGCATGGCACAAAAAGGTTGGGAAACACTGGTATAGATGTTTTCCTTGTCTACAGCAAATTCATTTAAGGTTTTCCGCGTACTGTGAGAGAAGATATGTTAATTTGATTTTGACAGAAAGTTTATTATGTAGATCTTTTAGATACGAAAAACAATAAAATTAAATAATTTAGATACTTCTCTTAAAAACTATTTAAATAATGTTAACAGTTAATAATATAATAAAAACCAATGAAATAAAAATGAACCAAATAATATATATACCTACAAGAATAAGAACACTATAAGCATATAATATCTTTTTTCTTCTTTCTGGGATCGAGGCAAAGCGCGAAGTTGAGTTCCGCCACTCAACACGCAATGCCTAAAGAATTCAAAGGAAAGTGGGGAGTGGAGACATGCGGGATTCAAAGTGAAGCAAAAAAAAGTATAGATTTTAAATAAAATACCGTAATAGTCGTATATATTTTTAATTCGTGTATATTGAACCAATTGCAATCCGGTTAAAATGTTTCATTTATAACAGTTAAATTTATAATACCTACGAAATAAAGATGAAACTCTCAAAATATTATATTTACGAATAAAATATATAGCAGTCTTTATAAAACGAAAAATGGCTTATAACAAAATGTAGAGAGTATTAATACTTTGAAACACTTGTTATTGTTGTAACTTAATAATGTGCAAATGTACATATAAAATAATACTTATTAATAATATATTATAATAAAGTTAACATTTATTTTAAATTACTATAAAAAAATCGCAGTTTTTGAGCTTTGAAATAAAGAATTGAGTCAAAATAAGCTGAAAATAGTGTACCGTCCTCCGGCGCCGGCGCAAGTCGACACGACGTCGCGACCATTATGTGTCACTGCTTTCTATTTTCACTGACAGCCTATTCAGGATATAAACTTAATGAGTCTTACTCACAACCTCAAAGAAGATGACGATATGAGTAAATTATTTGTAATTTTAAATTATAATATTTAATATAATATAAACATTGTTCTTTACGTTTCTATATTTTCTTTTGTTTTTCTAAAGTTAGTTGTTCTTATGTATCGTTATGATTTATATAATTATGTATTAATTATTATATTTATTATTTATTATATAATATATTAATGATTTACACTTAGCGCACTTTACCTTATTAGTAGAATTAAATTAAAAAATATATGTTCGTTAAATAATATATTTAAAAAAAACTAAAGACAATGAACACCATCTATATAAAAGTTCTATAACAAACATAAAATTAAGTTCAACTCGGTAAGGAAAACAAAAAGCATTGCTAAGTTTCTTATAAATCATCTTGTAAATCTTGATTTTCCTTTTTGGTACTACCCACTATTGCACACAAAGGATAAGGCACAAGATACATGTAACGGTAGTCTGTACGTTGAGTCAATTTGTGTTATATTCGTATTATATAGATTATGTGGCTGGATAAGGGAATTATTGATTTTATTTTAAAATACTTAAAATTGTTTAAAATGAGGATTCAGTGGTACAGTAGAGTCGTCTGATTGTAAAAGAGATGATTATGAATTCGATGTCCATTCGGGGTAATGAATTGCATCTAGTTCCTTGCTCTGTTAACAAGAAAAAGTTCCATCACTCAGCACGCAATATCACGAAAATTGTACAGAAAAAGCGGAATGGAGTAACTCAACACTAAGTTCCCTCTGCCTACCGCAGGGTAGATATATGCCAAATATAGCATGAATATAGTAGTTTTGTACTATATTTTAAATATATACATATAAGTAAACAATATGTATGTAAATTATTATGTTACAAAAGTAATAATGTTTTCCAAGTATTATTATAGGACTCTAGATTTTGCGTGAAGCAGTTTTTCGTTATATAAAGAATAGCACACTTATTTAATATTTTTTTACGGTATATATATTATTTTTAGAAGTTCATCTTTATTTAATATGTAATGTATTATAAACAGTTATAATTTTACCATAGCAACAAAGATAATAATATAAAATTAATTAGTTTTGAACTATGTATCAAGATAAAAGTAATCCAAAACCACGTTAAATATTCATTTTAATATATTTCAGATTATTCAGTTTCTTTATTTAGTAATATATTATCACAATATAAACATAACTACTGATTACCAGTAAATGATAATAATTAATTGCACAATGTAGAGTTTTTTATGAGCCATTAAAATGTGTTCACAGGCTCTACTATGGCAATAACGTGTATAGGTAACGCAGGATAAGTCTCAAACATATGTCTCTATACGTATTCACTATCGTCGTAGAACCTATATCAAAAGTGAGGCGTATTGCAGGTGTTGTCTTTTTCACTCTTACGTATTCAACATAGAGTTGGAAAGAGAGCCAGCACCGCGGGAGGGACGCGCCGCTGAATTGATAAAAGCAACAGTTGAAGCCGACCAAAATTCAGTTTGGAAAGAGAATCGCGCGTGATGGGCTGCTCGCGCCGTTCTAGAATTACCCGCGACGATGATAAAATGTGACAGCAAATTTGATGAGTGCTCGAATAATATTTATCATTTAACCGTTTGTGAATAATACAGCTGTTCAAATATTCAATAAGTAGACGACCAGGGCCGCGGCGTGGCTGACGTGTACGCAGCAACCAAGGATTAAAAGCTAGTGACGAAAATCAACGGAAAAGAAACTTTCTTTGATCTCAGTACGTAGGCAATAAGGGAGTAAGCTCGAAACGTTACTATCAGTTCACTTTAACCTTACGACACGTGACCGCCGAAAATTCTAGAAGTTATTTAACACATTTCTCGTTACGTAGTGTTCAATTGTGTAGGATTAAGTGATTTTTTTTGGCAAATTATGGTGCTTACTAAAGTCGATAACATGGCATCTTACTCTACATACACGGGAAAACCGAAAATTTTGTTCCCAAAGAAGGTAAGGATCAAGGTAGATCTAGTATGTAAGCTGAATTTTGATCACCGCGCTTAACCAAAAATACATAAACAAGAGGCAATTAAAGCATTTATCTTTCAAAACAAGCATACGCTGTGTTGTTTACGTAGGTGTGTTGAGATTAAATATTAAGAGTAGGTAATTATGTGATCGGAGTAGGAGTTTAATTAGCCGCCATAACAATTCTGTTAATTCGTGCGCTTCCTCCATAATTTCCTAATAACTCAAGTAATCAAATGCCATATGTTGAGCAAAGAATGACTGTTTTAATTTTATATGAACGTATGTAGGTATGGATAATGGATAATACGTTAGTTCTAATATCATTATTAGAAGCCAAATAGGGTAAAAAAGTAATGAGCTCTAGACTGTTGCGTATTGATATGTGGTCTAGTGTCCGCTTCAGACAAGGGGAGTCCAATTAATACTGGTCGCTGTGTGACTTGTAAACAAACGACTATAATCTTAGTTTTTGTTTTAAATATCAGCTCATTTGCATTTATCCAACATTATTTTGGTGTTTCCTGTTACTTGGTAAATACACCGGATGAGTAACTTGAATATCTACTTATACAAAAGACATACGAATAATTTAAGTTACATTAAATTTAATATATTTTGTTTCAGTAGTAAAGTTTTTTATGTAAATAAATAAAATTATTTAATATAATAAATTAAAATATTTTCAAATTCGAAGCCACAGCTATGAAAGCTACACGACACACGTGCACTAAGCGCTGACGGTGTACCATATGATTCAGTAAGACAATGTCGTTCCACTTCGTCGACCTAGTTCAGATATATTTGCACTTTCAGCCTTAGTGGAATTCTGAGAAATAGCTGTAACTTTGAGCCTATCAGCTAAACAAGCTGAATGAACAAAGAATAACGCGTTTAGAGATATTTTATTCCGCAAACAACGCCTGCAGAATTCTGCGGAAAGTGGTGAACGGAGTGTTTTAACGGTCCCCTCTGCCTACCCTGCTGCGTGCGGGATACAGCGTGAAGCTAATTTTTATTTTTATTTTTTTACATCTCATATAAGTAAACTTGTGCGAATCATTTTCACCCTACCAAGCTTGTGTTCAACACATTGTTATAAACAAATTCCTCTCAATGGCTGTGGCCTATATACACAGTGAACTACAAAATCGCATGCTGTATCCAATTTCCGTTACTTTAAAGACCATTTTCTCATATCCAAGTCAAGTCAAAGGGCTGAGCGGGCCCTACATCTGTTTGTTAAGAAACAGGCAAATTTGAATCTTTTATAACAGCCGTCGAGAGTATTTACAATTTTAATTACATTTCTTTGAGCACGCCGCTTACTGATAAGAGACGCATTTATAACGCATTATGACTATATACCAGGAATTTTGATGTGCATAACATCCTCATTATTAACATGGTATTAGGGGGATTAATTATATATATAGAGGCTGCTGTGGCGCAATGGCACAAGGATGTGACTGTAAACTCGACAGGTTGTGGTGTCGATTTCAACTGGAGGAAATCAAATATCTAATAATTTAATTCTTCGTTCTAGTAACCAGGTAAAGCGCGGTGTTTAGTTCCACAACATGCAATATCTCAACAATTTGGCTGAAAGTGGAGAACGAAGTGTCTTAACTAGGCTCTGCTTATCCTGCCATGCCTACTTTGCAATGTGAGGAATGAGTAGCTGAAAAAAAAATATATAAATATATTTATGACACACAGACTATATTTTAATGATTTAATTATATTATATAGAAAGATTTTATATCTTAAAATCGGCTTAATGAATTATATGTATTTTTTATACTTATCTAAAGACACTATATAAATAACAACACGTATCTTTGTGGCCTTTTTATTTTTTCATATATAACTCTTTTTTTTCTGTTCTAGCTGAACATATTATATTTTATAGAAACAAAGGCAGATGAATCATTTAACAATGGTTGCCTTGCAAATTATGTACATATAGAAAAATACTAGAAGAGTTTTTATTAATTCTTATTTTTGTTTCAAATTACATTATTACTACTAAATTATATTATATACATACCGACAAACATTTTATTTTCATTAATCATGTTGTAAATCAACATATTTTCAATTAATGTAATAGTAACTGTATTCTATAAAATTGATATACGACTTGATTAGTATGAATATATAAATACTTAAATAACGTGCAAGTATTTTTTTAGTTATTTGATAATAAATCAGCTTCACGCTGTATCCCGCAAACAGCAGGGTAGGCAGAGGGAACCTAGTGTTAAGACACTCCGTTCCCCACTTTCCGCCGAGTTCTGGAGGCATTGCGTGTTGAGTGGCGGAACTCAGCGCCGGCCTTTGCCTCGACACCAGAGCTAAGAAATGAAAATATAAATGTAAATAAATATTTCACTTCGTCGAGTGAGGATCGAACCCACAACCAGTCGATTTTACAGTCACACTTTGTGCCTCTGCGCCACGACTGGCCTCCTTGATAAGAAAACCTCAATAATATATTATATTTATATTTTAAAACATGATTTAACAACAATTTTGTATTTTCCATAAACACTTTATTTTCCCCCACTCTCTAATATTTGTGCATATTTTGTCGTTTTTACATGAAAAATAAACTTTTTATTAAAATGACGATGTGTTGTCCGTAAATTCCAGACGCGTACAATAATGCGCATTCGGGACCCCCAGTGCTGGAATGCGGTAAGGAATGCCCTCGCTCTCTTCCTGTCACAATGAACTTTACATTCTTATATTTTTTTTTACGCAAAATATATTTTGCGGGTTTCTTATGTTTGTTTTTTTTTCTTTTCTTAGTTTGTAAATGGCGCTTTAAAAAAATTATATGTTTCGTTGAATATTTCTGTTAAATAGAAACGTATTTCAAATAATATTCTTTTTTCTAAAAAAGAATATCCTATCCAATAAAATATTGGGAGAATACATGTATATTGTGTCAATTTTAATATGGATAGAACACGTTCGTATTTTTTTTATGTACCCAATATATTATTAAGTTATTTTTAACAAATATAGTTTTAATAATAAAGTATGTAGATTCACTAATATTATACATTATTAAAATAATAGTAAAACAATAGTAAGCTCTACGTTGTGGGAATATCTAAAATATTTATTCAGTTAAGGCAAAGAATTAAGTAAATAATTTTGTCAGTCGTTAATGGAACTACGAGCATATTAATGGAAATTCATTTTTTATAGCTTCACGCTATACCCCGCGCAAGGTTGACAGAGGGACCCTAGTGTTAAGACACTCTCCGCTCCCATTAAGGCACTTCCGTTCCCCACTTTCGCTAAATTTTAGTATTCAGTAGCGAAACCTAACGCCACACTTCGTCTCGGTACCAGAACGAGGAAAATAAAAATTTAAATATATAATTTTCTCGAATGAGAATGGAGCCCATAACCAGTCGCTTTTAGTCACAAGTTTATGCCCCTGGGACACGACTACCCACAAAACTTATTTAACATAGACAAATAGAACATACATGCACACACAAAACACAAATATATTATAATTATTGCATCCAACAAACTTTCCTTGGAGGAAGCGATGGTGGGCGCCAAAAATAGCGTTTCCGGTGAATCGCTCGCTGTCTAAGTAGGAAGTCCACTAACACCACTCAACCCTTCCGGCCGCCTACTGTCGCGACGCTTATCGAGTTTTACAACGCACTTATGGACGATGCAGTGCGCCCACGCAACGTCTTAAGCTGAATTAAATTGCTCGCTCGAATCGAAATTATTATTGAGCGACGGCGATTTGAGATGGGTTTAATGGTAGGTGTGGGTTGATATCTGTGTGATTGTTAACATTCTTGTTTGTCTTTAGAAGTGCTTAGTTTTTTGGCCGTATTATGATTTTTTTCCCCGCATCCCGCAAACAGAAGGGTAGGCTGAGGGTACCTAGCGTTACACTCGATTCGCCATTTTCCGCCGATGAAGAAGTTTTACTTGAAATACGTATTGAAATAATCAATAATATCTTGGAAAAATATAAAGCAACTTACTAAGATTCACCATAAATAAAATAATAGGCATATAAGTATTCCGTAATATTATTTTTAATAGTTTAATTAAAAGGGTTTATTTTTCATTTTCATCTATATTTGTTCTTTGAATAATAATGAATTGGGATGAATTATAGCAAACAAGTACCAACCCAAGTGGAATATTTTGTAATTAATAATATTTTATTAAAAACTAGCAGTCTCTGCCTTTACGCGCTTGTAATATATCTTTATAACATAATTTTCACCAACTGAAGGAATGGCTAAAGAGTACGTACTAGAAGTTTTCACATTTCGTTCTCAGTTTCCAAGACAAAAAATACAATTTTTGCTTATTGATCATACGATGGTATATGGCAGGATCCTATCAAATGTGACTTTCGAAAACATTGTTTTATATTAAATGTTTATATTAAATTGTTCAATTTATGAAACCGACAATATATCTTATCAGTTAATCAGATATATTGAATAATAAATTATAAAACGATAATGGGCAACAGTTGGTCAATTCATATATTTGACAATTGCTTAATAAGATTTACAACCAAAATGCTACACACATAATAAGTATAACTTAGTTATAAACAGAAAGGTTAATGACCTGTGAGTCAGTCATTCATAAACATTGAATGACTCAAGTTAAATAATGTCATAACTATTATTCAAACAAATTCCATATAAAAATTGCATCGAACGATCGGATTTTACTGGAAGTCAATTAAAGATTCTAGCTACTGTTTTTGTCTAGCGTGCCTATAGTTGAAAAAGAGACAGCTGTCATAAAATCTATTCGTAAATAAAAATGTAACTTAGGCCAGTCGTGGCGCAGGGGCACAAGCGTGTGACTGTAATGCGACGGTTGTGGGTTCGATCCCCATTCTAGGAAATTAAATATTTACTTAAATTTATTTCCATTTCTTCGCTCTGGTGTCGAAGCAAAGCCTGACTTAGAGTTCCGCAATGTCTCCAAATTCGGCGGTAAGTGGGGAGCGGAGTGACACACTAGGGTCCCTGCCTACCCTGGTGTGTGCTTGATACAGCGTAAAGCTGATTTAATTAAATTTAATTTAATTGTAGCTGTTTGCTGTGTGCACGTGCAAGATATATGAGAAAAACGATTTTTGGAGGCATTTATTAATGTGATAGAATCCAAAACAATGCTACAATACAAAAGTTTAATTGAATTGTCTGCAGTTTTAGTTTGCAACGTAAAAAGTTTTTAAAATGATAAATCTATTGGAACACGAATGCAATTTAGAAAAGTTAAGGCTGTTTAATTTTTAAGAACAGATGTACCTAATGTTGTAATTGCATATTATAATTTAATTTTTACATGCGCAATAAGCTATAAAAAAAATATTATAATATAAAATTTAATATGTTATTTTCAATTCCAGGTACGTTCAGAAGAATCTCTCCTTACACCGGAAAAAACTACAAAAACTTCACGATGGGTACGTGTTTCACATTCGAAATAGGTGGTGGGTTAACTAAAGAACTTCATATTGCATATATACATGTCACCTAAACCTCTTTAAATTTTTCAATGAAAAAATAACGTAAAATAAATGCAAAAAGCTCTTGGATATGACTTCCACAGAGTTGTAAAAGCGATAATTAATGGGGTTTGAGTATACTCTGGTGATAATATCACAATAAATCTATTCCAATGCAATTATGTATTTTTTTTTATCTTCACGCTGAATCCCGCTGGCAGAGGGAACCTAGTTTATGAGACGTTGCATGTTAAGTGGCAGAGCTATGGTACAAGAGTGAAAATGAAAATAATACCAACGAGTAGGATTGAGGCCAGTCGTAACGCAGGGGTACAAAGTGTGACTTTAAAATCGACGGGTTTTACTTACATTTATATTTTCATTTCTTTGCCCTGGTGTCGAGGCTAAGCGCGGCGTTGAGTTCCGCCACTCAACACTCAATGCCTTCAGAACTCGGAGAAAAATGGAGAACGGTGTGTCTTAACACTAAGTTATCTTTGCCTGCTGTTTGTGGGATACAGCGTGAAGCTGAGTAGGATCGAACTCAAAACCGTCGCTTTTACAGCCGGACGTTGTGCCGCTGCCCCACGACGTCTGTGTAGCTATGGTATTTTTTAGAACTACAGACAGCTTAAAAAAATAATAACGTTGTTTAAATTTCCACTAAATCATTTTCATCAAAATTGACAGCGAATCAGTGACTTTCAGTATGTATGTATGTATATCATTATTTCACTATACGTACGTAAATAGAGACACAAGATGTGATATGTCTGTTTCGTGTATTGTATAAGATAAATATTTTAAAATATCTGACAATTCATGTTATCTGTATTATATATTTCCTGAGTAATCTTCAAAAAATTCTATACTGATAACCCTTAGCAAATATTTAGAAACACTAAAACTGTTGTGTAATCGTTTAATTTATTACAAAATCACAAAAAAAATAAAGAAATATTTAGTTTTTTCCTTTGCTGTAATATATTTTAGATATATTTTCTAATTTTGTAATGTGTTTCTTTTATTTATACGAATAAGCATAGAAAATTTACAGGTAAAATACACGTTTGTACCAATGTGATAATCCATCTCACTATTTTATCGACCGTAGGAACACTTTTAATATTACTATATTGTCAGTAGGATGGGATGGGATGAATGGGATTTGAATCCACAACCATAACCATCTAGTGAATCACATGCTATGTCATGTTACAATGGTGTTAAACTTCTATGTAATATGTAATTTTTCCATGTATTCCATTAAAAATATAAATGTAATTTTGGTTAATTTTTAAGCAATAATCACAAAGAACAGGAAATTGAGCTAAAGGTTAACATTAATGCCCCGTTACAAAACTCTAATCTCTATCTCAAATCTAGAGGTAACAATCTTAGTTTTCCGCATTTTTTCAGTTTTACTCTTCAGAATTGTCATTTAACGGAGACGTCTAGTAGGTCTTAGTAATAAATCACGATAGCTTTAGCAATATTTAAATGTTTTGAGAAAATATAGATTTTATTTTATTTTAAATATTGCCTAAAATGCAATATACAACACACGATACTGCATTTTGAATACCTAAGCCTAACAAATTATACCTTTAAAGATTTATTAAACTTATTATACAAGATTTAAATAAGTAACATAACTACGTAGGTCGAGCCATACATCTTCAGCCATGTTTTCATTGTTCAAAATTGTATACATCACTCATTATGCAAATGGTACTGTCGGGTTTTCCTAAAGCTATCAACTAACGTATATTTTCGCTTCAATCTTCCGGTATAATTGTTTGCTTTGCGAAGATATAAGTAAAAACTGAAAGATATTACAAATTTAATAATTTTAAGGCCAGTCGTGGCCCAGGGGCACAAAATATGACTGTAAAACCGACTGGTTGTGGGTTCGATCTCCAGTCGAGGAGATGAAATATTTACTTAAATTTATATTTCCATTTCTTCGCTCTGGTGTCGAGGATAAGCGCGACGCTGAGTTCTGCCACTCAACACGCAATGCCTCCAGAATTCGGCAGAAAGTGGAGAACGGACGGTCTCAACACTAGGTTCCCTCTGCCTACTGCAGTGTGCGGGATACTGCGTGAAGCTGAATTTATTTAAGATATTATTTTCTCTTAAGATATCATACATATATTTAAGAATCTTAAGGGAAGATGTTAAACGTCACGAACAACAAAGAAATTGTTACAAACTGTATGAAACTATCCAATTAAATCATATACCTACAGACACTCTCAGAGAAGTTAAAGCAAATAATTATTTAACTAGCGTTTAATGTAATTCGCCTGATAATTTCATGTCAGTCATTTTTTGCTTCTTTGAGTGACACTGTGCGGCTTTATATTATATTTGTTTTTTTTACCATCACGCTGTATTCTGCATATAGCAGGGTGGGCAGAGGGAACATAATGTTAAGACACTCTGTTCCTTACTTTCCACCGAATTTTTGAGACATTACATGTTAAGTGGCGGAACTCAACCCCGAGCTTTTCCTTAAACAATAATTTATTAGTCCAAGTGGGGATCGAACCTACAACCGTAGCGTTTACAGTCACTCGCTTGTGTTAACAACCGTGTAAATTTATTTCTATATTCTCATTCTTTTCAACTATATCAATGTCAGGAAGGATTTTCAGTTATCCTCTTAATAAGTCCATAAATATCGCCTCATTCTGTCACTCTTCACGTGTAATCTTATACAAAGACCGTTAGACTTAGACGTGATAGTTAACAAATTTCAGGAAACAAGGTTTTATATGCGAACAGCGATATCTGTGTGGGCTTAAATTTCAACCTAAAATAGAGCCGCCCAAGTAGCCGTTTATATATTTAGCTCCTATCTAAGGAAGTTCTTGCATGATTCTAATAAAGTAGTCCACCAATATCTATATTCTCAATCTGGAAGGCTTGGTAGAGATATCATTTTGGTATGGATATTATTAGGTGAATGGTTATCCAAGTTATAAAAATATATATTTAATAGTTATTGGATTCATTCGGACATACTTTAGAGATTTTACATTATTCTTTAATATTTTTATGTATTCTGTATGAATATCTGCTTGATTAATAAAATATTATTAAACATATTATATTTCTAATACGATTTTCCAGACAAGAATTGGTAATTTATACATCAGATCAACTTTGTTTAAGGCTCATTTAAGAAGCTCATCACATATCGAATTATAGTCCTAATTGGATGACTTCATCATTCAATTATTTATTCGATTAAGAAAATGAAAAATTTTCTTTATGAATTAATCGAGCAAAACGAGTTAAGTGACTCATATGTTTGTTGAAACTTAAAGAGGCTGATAAATATTCTCTTTTGGCTGTGATCTAATATTTGACATATTAAATATATTATTTTAATTATAATATGAAATATTTTATATATATATATTTTCAAAGCCTAGTTACGCTATCGTTGTTTTAAATTAAGTAACAAATTGTATGCAAAGTAAGCGACAATATTTTTAAATGTACCGACGGTTCTATCTCCATTCAGGAGATTGATAATGATTTAATATTTACATTTCTCCGCTATGGTAGACAAAGGGCGTCGAGTCCCGCAATTCAACGCGTATGTCTCTAAAATTGGACAGAAAGGTGTTGTCCAATTCAACACCAGGTTTTCAATTGAAACAAGCAACTAACAAAATTGGTTCTAAGTAAATTTATTTTTTTTACGTTACTAAATATTATATTGTAAAATAAGTTTTATTGAAAATCTTTTCTTATCCTAAGCGTGTGCATCTTACTTAAAATACTATCATTTTACGTCAGCGTTTTATTTATTGCTTCTAATAAACCAGTCACATAACACATTAAACAATAAAATACTCAAAGTGAATGAACTATAAAAAAAATAAGGATAACGTTATAATATCTGAAACGATATCTACAAAATGTATGGAATATTTAATTCGTGAAAGTATCGAAGGTAGAACAGGATATATGAGTCACAGCTGTTATAGTCTGCGCACGCGCAGGTACCATCCACTGAACGTAATATTGTACTAGGCTTGTGTGGTGATAAGACCACGTGAATGAGCCATGAATCATCGCATGCCATTCGAACGTTGGAAAGAACGCGATTGACTTAATGCATTCTTAATAGTTCCCAATATTTATTCAAGTTTTTGTTCAATTAGCAATCAAAAAATTTGATGTGTTGTATAGTTATTGTGGTTGAATTTAAAATATAATGATGTTAGATTTTTTCGTTAAAAGAAGTAGTTGTGTGTAATATGTGTGTAATAGTTGTGTTATCTAATTGTTTTAATGATATAATTGATAATATTTTCTTCTTTACAATTTATTTTTCTCTATTGTTTTGTACAAACTACTATTTTTTAAGTTTTACAATAAGCATAATCTACAAATAACAATTTTTAACTTAAATTTGGCTTACTGATTTAATTTAAATAATTGGAATTTGAAAAACAGTTTTTCTGGAAATTTTGTGAGGTTTAAGAATCAAAAGATAAATTTAGTAGAGCTGAAACATCTTCTTATAATTTTTAAAACTTTACTAATAATAAGTAAAAAAGTAAATAAATACAAATAACAATAAATATAAGAAGAACTAAGCGTGAAGGAAAATTCCATTGCAATATATCTACAATCGTAAAATCTACGGAAAACCACTTAAACATATTCAATTATTACATCAGCATGGTTCCTGAAACTTATCTTATAAAGTGCCTGTACAACGATACGTTTTCTTTTTATCACAGATAGAAATATATATATCTATCTATCTTTTACATATTTTGTATAGATATAACAAATACAGACGTAATCGTTATCAACGATGACACAACTTTTGATAGTCATAAAACGCATGCTTGTAAACATTGGTGACCACTGAACTTCATGAATGGACTCATTCAGCTTAGTCATACGAGTGGAAGTCTGAGAATCATAGGTTACGTTACAGTAGGTGACTCAGAGTACTTTTAGTAATATGCTTACCTTACTTTCCTTAATGTTATACCTACATTTATAAATAAATAAAAATTAAATCACGTTTTATTCCGCACGTAGCAGTTTAGGCAGAGGAAACATAGTGGTAAGACACTCCGTTATTCACAACAACGTGGAGAATATTTATAAAGTTGCAATATATTACTTTTAATGTTAACCCGTGTTTTATAAGTAGGTTTTGATAACATACCTAAATATCAAATAAAAGAAAATGATTATGGATTTTACATAATACAAATATGAAAAGAATTTTATTTCAACATTTATAATATCTATCTTTTATTGTTCTATAATATAATATATTTTTTTAGAAATTACAGAAATAGTGTAAAAATTACACGAAGTGTAAATTTACACGTAATTTTTACACTATTTCAGTCGAATCTAAATTTTAATTGTAACGTCCTAATTGTATAATAAAA
This sequence comes from Heliconius hermathena, assembly GCA_013403705.1. Classification (NCBI taxonomy): domain Eukaryota; kingdom Metazoa; phylum Arthropoda; class Insecta; order Lepidoptera; family Nymphalidae; genus Heliconius; species Heliconius hermathena. Next base: position 987,964 of record JAAIXJ010001852.1, read on the forward strand.
AGCGAAAACTTGACGTCGCATAACTCATTTCAATATGATAATATATATAATACATATAAATGACGTATTGAAGTATTTAATAAACCGATAAAGCGATAGTTAAAATATTTTAATATACACTTACATGTTATAAGCTATAAAACCAATCAATTGTGAACGTAATATCTTAGATAAAAACTATATTGATCTTATTAGAATAAATTTATTTTTACCAAATTACTATTTTCATAATGTAAAAAATGTAAAATCATAGCATTTGTTAGTCTATCGTTAATAGAAGAATCGTGAAATAATCAGTAGAGTAGTATCAGCTTCACGCTGTATCCCGCACACAGCAGGGTAGGCAGAGGGAACCTAGTGTTAAGAGACTCCGTTCCCCACTTTCTGCCGAATTCTGGAGGCATTGCGTGTTGAGTGGCAGAACTCAACGCCGCGCTTAACCTCGACACCAGAGCGAAGAAAGGAAAATATAAATTTAAGTAAATATTTCATCTCCTCGAGTGGGGATCGAACCCACAACCAATCGGTTTTACAGTCACGCATAGGGAACGTTCAGGAATGACTTCCATGTGTTTGTTTACAATGAAGTATGACACCGTTTTACAAACTATTATTACAATCAATATTCTATATTATATAAAAAAAATATTTTAACCTATTTGATGAAATAGTTTGAAAAGTGTATCGTCGGCTTATCGTGAAATCTGCTAACAGCCTATTAAAGCAAATTATTGGAAGAGACAAAAAATGATCTTTTAACAACTATGAGTATTTACATACATATTATGTATCAACAAAGGGTTTTTACAATTTCGAAAATTAAGTTGTATTCTCAACTATATGGAAAAAAATAAAAGTTAGTTCTGTATTATTTTCTACACTTTTGAATGGCAAACACACACAAAACAAATGACACAACACATTTACAGTAAATGTACAAATAAATTTAAACTAAAATTACACTTTTCCAGAATTAGTCGTAGTTCTTTTTTAGGCTAAAATGTGTAAAATAAAATATTTAGATTGGAAAAATTCAAAACATTTTTGGATAAGATCTAAATATTGACTTAGACCTAAAATTTATATTCTTGGAATGCTTAGAATGTACATACATATATCTAACAAAGATATATATATGTGCATTTCCCATATACGCACTACAAAGAGTGGGCGTCAAACCATGTTCGTCAATACAAGTCTTACATAAATTTACCTTGCAATCCATAAATTTCACAGTGCATTTAAAATAACATAAATCAAAAAATTAAATCAGCTTCACGCTGTACCCCGCACACAGCAGGATAGACAAAGGGAACCTAGTGTTAAGACACTCCGTTCCCCACTTTCTGCCGAATTCTGTAGGCATTGCGTGTTGAGTGGCAGAACTCAACGCCGCGCTTAACCTCGACACTAGAGCGAAGAAATGGAAATATAAATTTAAGTAAATATTTCATCTCGTCGAGTGGGGATCGAACCCACAACCAGTCGGTTTTACAGTCACACCTCGTGCCGCTGCATTACGACTGGCCTCAAATCACATTTTATTAAAATAACATCAAATCACATTTTATTATATTATTTAAACGTCTGTAATGAAATTTAAGTACGCTAAAAAAAATATTATAATAATTAGATTACTTTTAAATTTTTCCATAATAAAATAATAAATCTATGTTGAAGATAAATTGTATGTGTAAGTGTGAGATAAATTTACCCATAAAATTACATTATAATGATACTATAAACGCGATTAATTTCAGGCGATTCGCACGCGAGGAAACGAAACATTTAATAATTTCATTTCTCCGCTCTGGTTTCGAAGAAAAGAGCGGCGTTGAGTTCCGCCTGAACAGTTTACCAATGCCTCCAGAATTCGGTGGAAAGTGAAGAGCGGAGTGTCTTAACACTAGGCTCTCTGTCTACCCTGTTACATGCGGGATGCAGTATCACGTTAATACAAAACCTACTTAGATAAATATTAAATATGTATAATAAATTGACTCATAAAATAATATATTACTAAATATTATATGTAAAGATATATATGTAAATATATCCTATGGCTATAATCATATTACTAATATTTAATTTTTATAGTATATCACATCATGAATAATAGTCTTACTCACTGCATGCAATAAAAAAATTATATGCAAGTGTACATTAATATGCATTAAATACAATTTATTTAAGTCACCTACTTGAATGTGATTCACAGAATTCTGTAATAATAAAAAATTGTAATTGCTATTAGATTTCGGTGATAAGTTACCACTCACTCACTTAACGGAGTGTCTTCACACTAGATTCTCTCTGCCTACCCTGCTATATGCGGGATACAACGTAAAGCTATAAAAAACAAAAAAAACTAGGTTGTGGCGCAATTGGGATGTGTGTGATTTATTTTTTATTTTCTGGTCAACTAAAATTTCTACTTCCTAGCATATAAGAAATAAAAAACGAAACAAAATAACATAAAAAATTAAAGCGATAAAATATTGTACCATATCTACAAGAAATAAATTGAGACCAACAAGCAGCGCAAGGAAATTTGTTGCTTGTAAATTCAAAGCTGTCTAATTGTAAAAACGCTATTATAAAAGTAATAAAAACCCAAGTCTCAAGTTGTAATTATTAATATAAAAAAAAACAAAAATAAAAAAAAATATATTTTAACATTACAATGTTACCTACATTAATTATGATACGATAGAGCAGAACTATGTTTAATTAAAAGCAATAGAAGTCTAAAGTCTAAAGATAAAATTAAAAATTAAAATTAAATTAGCTTCACGCTGTATCCCGCACACAGCAGGGTAGGCAGAGGGAACCTAGTGTTAAGACACTTCGTTCCCCACTTTCTGCCGAATTCTGGAGGCATTGCGTGTTGAGTGGCAGAACTCAACGCCGCGCTTAACCTCGACACCAGAGCGAAGAAATGGAAATATAAATTTAAGTAAATATTTCATCTCCTCGAGTGGGGATCGAACCCACAACCAGTCGGTTTTGCAGTCACACCTCGTGCCGCTGCGCCACGACCGGCCTCTCTAAGTCTAAAGATGTATATATTTATTATTATTTGTCGTCTAATCGTATTAGATACAGGATCGTGTGAAATGTGAAAAAAAATATAGTTGTATCAATCTATATGAAGCTCTCAGTTACAGCATTGTACGACTTATTTAAATTATATATAAATAAAATGACAATATTTTTTACTTTATCACTACATAATATAATACAGTAAATATTTAGTTATTTATTATTCGCGTCGATATTTTGTCGTACGTCGAGATACGTACGTCGCTGACATTGAAAGGTCTTTGACTCATCACAGTAACAGAATTATAAACTCTCCCTTCACCACGGCTACATTTAGTGAACGATTATCCGAAAGTTCACAAAGATTTGAAGTTGATATAAGCTAACATCTTTGTAAAATATGATGTATTACTGTCCCTATATGTTTATATTTGGTATATCTTTTTTATAAGTGAGTACCAGTTTTTAACTGGATCTCTTTTAAACATACATTCTCCTATTGTGTGATTTTATCTCTTCCTCAACCATATAAACTCCTATGTCTGTTCTCCATACGACGTGACATTGACGAAGTGATTTTGTGCTCAACTGGCATGTTCGAAACGCCGTAAATAAAAAACTGAACTGATTTCAAGTTAAAATTAAATAAAATTTAATGATCAGAAAACGGTTGCTAAGGACAACCGATTTCTGAATAGTGAATAGCAAAATTACAGTTAGCAATTATTATTTAAATGTAAAATGCATATTTAATGTAAAAAAAGACAACAAATATTTATTATAAATTTTGATAAATATATGCGACATGACAGTTTACTGAGCACGAGAATGTGACATTTGGCAGAGCGGCAAAATCATAACGCACGTGTGTTACAGTAGTCAATATTGACGTTGTCAGTTCAGAAGGATGTATTGATAATATCGGGGTCTCATCGGAGTCCATGAGGCGGATGCGGAGTTCCGTGGGTGGAGTCCCCCTCGGCCCTCTCCCCGCTGTGCTCGCCATTCTAATTAGCTATTGTGGTCGCTGGTTAAAGTTTGCGATCGGCCGGCCGGCTGGCAGTGGAACGACAGTCACGCCGCAACCGCCGTCAAGCCGGCACGTGTATCACATCCTACGATAAACACAACACGCGAAGCAACTCGTTTGTAATGGCAATAAGTGATTGACAGTGTTCTCGGTAGATAACAAAAACGTTACAAGCAATCTAGCAAATGATGTGAAACCTACTCTATGTGATGGACATTTGATCCTGTTTTAAGATCTAATTGTTGGCACCACAAGGTAAAACCATTATTCGTTTCGAATACTTCTAAAACTAGCATCACTAGCTTTGTGAGACGCGGATATGTACTGCATATCCTAGCTGCATTACACATTGTAGTTGACAATTTTGTCCATCTCCAATATTCTGATGAGTGTGTTCCATTTCGCCGGGTAAAATTCCTTCACCAGTAAGCTGATTAAGTTAAGAGAAATATTATTTATACACTGCAATTAGTGCATGCAGATTGTGATAAAATATAATGTATATAATGAATGAAAACAATGTTTAATCATTAAAATTGTTATAGTTGATATTGTTATTTATTACATTTAAATGTTAATTACCAAACGAAATATAAATCATACAACGTTTTAAGTTGAACCTTTCAAAATATACAGGATACAATGTTGTACCAACTTTGTTAAAGATTTTAGTGTGTACTGGACAATAGTCAAAAATTGTCAAAAAATTGCATTAGGATTGGAGTAAGTATTCACTATCAGTAAGCTATTTAGATCTGTTACAAAATTTGTTTTTTGATCGAATTATAATCACTCAGAATTACAATTGCTAAAAATATATGTCGATATGTCAACACTACTTTATACATTACATCCATATTCAAGAGTAAAACATAAATATGTAAATCTATGCTAAATCAAAGGACCTGTTAGTTCTTCCGATCGTTGAACAAAAAAATTTATATATCGATAAACTAAAACATTAAGAGCACCGGTTTTGTCGGCATATTTGGTTATTTATTACGAAATAACCGCACTTTTAAAATTCAATAAATCCTGTAGCTTTCTGGTGTTTTCGAATTAATTGGACAACTTGGTTTGCTTGCGTGCAAAATTGTTGGTGTTTGCACGTGATGTTTCTCTTAAACATTATATAACGGTTCAGCGCTCATCACGCCTGTATCTATTGCGCATGCAGAACTGACCTTCATCAACAATGTCCCTCACCGTGCACGCAACTACACAGTGCATCTCGCACTCACATAGAATACCATCAATATTCGACTCTGACTGTCGTGCAAATTTAAATCTAACACCTAAACTTACTGAGTTCAAGTTCTAACTTAATACTTTAAAGAAATTGTCCGCAGCTGTGAAAGCGCTGCCAAGAAATAAATCCTGTTACATAAAGAGAATATCTATTAAATTATACATATTCTACACTCCTATCGACTTTTTATATATTTATACATCATAATGATTACAGAAATTCCTAAGTCCTCAACGAATGCAAGTATTTCTAAATAATCCACTTACTAATTTTCTTATCTAAGCACGTATCAAGAACGCATTTATTGTTTATATTTAGAAAAGTAATCAAAGCTTATCTGTAAAACAAATATTATCGGGTGAAGTGTTTCCTGTATTTATAATCGGATATAAAAATCCACTAGAACGATATGAACTTTTCAATGAGCTTAATACTTCTGAAGTATGTAGTCAAAGTGATTTTAAAAGAATCTTATTTTATAGAAAAAAAACGAGTTGCCTCAGTTGAGAAAATTACATATAAATGTGTAAGTGTAAGTAAAAATATACGAGTATGTATATAAAATAAAAAAACTTAAGTTTTTGTAGTTTGGTTTCATACGCAAGTATATTTATTGTATCTTTAATTTACTAGGAAATTATAATATAAACATTAGATATATTTGTTGATATTTTTTTATTTTCGAGATTTATCACCAAATGACCGTTTAATGGTTTGCAATAAATTATATATTTTCTATGTGGATATATTATATGAATCCTAGTAATATTATACATTTGAAAGATTGTGAGGATGAATGTTTGTTTCACTTTCACGCAAAAGTTGCTGAACGGATTTAGATGAAACTTTACATTAACATGGCTTATACATCAGAATAACACATAAGCTACAATTTATGTAAGCATTTTGTATAATTGAGCAATAATTCAATAATATAATAACATTAAGTGATCGAAGCCGCGTTTGGGTCGCTAGTATACATTAACGTAATTATCTTAAAACTGTAAAATCATAAACCACGATACATTAGCTATATTGGCTCCTAATGTAAAAAAAACAGTAGCTAGTCAAAACACATTACGCGAATAAATTTATCTAATAACAACAATCTTAACATAAAAAAATTACAAGCGAAATAACTTGCATAATTTGTCATTTCTTATGGTCCGCTATTTGCGTCTGTTGCACGTGGCTTCAAATGTGACCGGCAACAGCGTGTCGAAATGTCAATTGGATTAATAGATTGTTGTAATTCAATTCTTTTGAAGCTGTTAGATCACAAACGAGCTAGCCGTGACGCGGTAATATCAACGTAACCCGTGTAATAATCTCTGGAAATGTGACGACACTTCGAGGAAAATGAGTCACGGCCGCGCTACAATTGACCTGTTTTGTTGAAGATCTGTATTTTTTTATATCGGCGAGTATTAGTCATTCTTGAGTCAGGGTGCTGTAGAGTTATCAATGAAATCATTATGTAATCATACACTGGTATGCGATACGCGCTGTGCTCGCTAGATCTTATCACGCTACGATGCTCGGCTAATGTATAATGTCGATGTAATATTACATATATTGTTAATTGCATTTTGCAAGTAAAGTGTAAATATGTATGTTTGCAAAAGCTGCAATATTTGACAGCATCACAAGTGCTCAACGACTTATTGTCACTATTATAAGATGTCAATTTTTTACGACCTCTACGATTTGACGGAATAAATAATTTACTACAATTTCTAAACAGACTTAATTTCTTCCGGTTTCACGGAAATTCTTATCAATATAATAATAATTTATTATAATTTCTAAATAGAGTTAATTTTCATTTTCAAGATTTGTTTTCAATTACTTCTTGTTTAAATTATTTTTCATTACAAATTACATCTTTGTCATTTAGCGAGTAACTACTCATATTTACACAGTGAACTCGTTTGATTTACAGACTTTTTCCTGTTTATGGAGTTTAATATTTTTTTTAATATTATTTTTTTCTAGAACACAACAAAAAATGTAAATGTCGATATCATCTGTTTAATTTAAGATTATGTGTGTAGATAATGAGTGGTTTAGTGTGGCAATGACGCTACAATATTGGTCCGCACGTTTATGACGTCATTTGTATCACGTCAAGCCGCGTCATTCGCATCTTCACAGATTCTCCGTAATGCAATCACCGTCTTGTCATAAGCCATTTAACATATAATATTATTACATTATCTTACCAATGTTTTATTTTTAATCTTTACGCATTCCATGCATGTTATAAGATGAGCAGAGAGAAAGCACACTGGATACTACATATTTTTAGATATTTTTTTTTTTAATATTTTGCGGAAGACGAGAGAAGCTCAAAAGGAATACGGTGCTGTGTTGCCATAATTACTAGGTTTTTTGGCATAATAACATGTATGAAGTGAGACAAACAGATGTATGCAGAGCTCCAAGGGTTTATTGCTCTTTCTCTGGCTTTCCCGCTAGGGATAAAGCTTGAACCAAAAAAGAAAATTCTCCAACAATTATAATAAAACTATTTTGATGTAAATAAAACGTTGAAAAATACGCTTCCCCGACGACGCAATAACTATGCACAATAAAATTATGCGATTATCCCGCTGCGTGCCTATATTCATCAAGTCTTGTTTCGTAACATGAAAAATAGTCTCTGTTACTTGTGAGTTTGATTGATAATAAGTTATTCCAAATTAATATTTCACGAAAGCCTTTGTTAAGTTATTGATTAAGGGCTATTGTTCGAGGTGTATAGAGTGGCATGTTGTGATCGGTGCGTTGGAACAGCTCAAAGCAGTATCCGTGGGCAGCTATCAGTATGCGAATTGCAAATGTGACACGTGAACCGTATTTGTGATGACAATAGTTGGAGTCTCCGATGACTCACGCATAGATAATATATTACACCAATGGTTCCTTTGACCCTATTCAGCGGTTCACTAAGTGCTGCAGATTGTCCTTGCACTGAATACTGAACAGGTTCCCAGAAAAGTAATTCAGTCCGCATTTGTACTACAAATGAAGGTTAAATCTATTGTACATGATTTACATTCGTAGCATCGTTAACTTTCTTATTTTTTTTAAAGAGAACTTATTAATTATACCATTTTCAAACCACAGCGAAAAAATAAAAAAAAATCTCACAATCATCGCGACGGTGATGACTATTTAATTTTTACCTTATATTTGGCAACACTTTCTTATGTCATACCTTTTTATATGACGATCTCCAATCTAATCAAGGGGCGATTCAAATAAATTTATCAACACGATTAGCTAATCATATCGTGTATAAATTTGTAACATACTTTTGTATTTGTTTATATTGTATATACTATAACTAAATAGAAACAAGAATGACTAAATACACATTCAATATACATACTTAATTCTTATCGTAGAGAATAAATTATCATTTTAATTATTTACAAATAACGACGTGAATTTCTTATATTTTTCTAAATTAAAAAGAAAATTTAAATCACTTCACGCTGTATCCCGCTCAAAGCAGGGTAGGCAGAGGCAACCTAATGTTAAAACATTCCGTTCTGCATTTTCCGCCGAATTCAGGCATTGCGTATTGAGTGGCGGAACTCAACGCCGTATATTTTTATAATGCATATTAAAATAAGAAAATTGATTTATTTGGTCAGTAAAGTAAAACCTATATAATAGAGATACTAAATTAAATTTAATTAGCTTCACGCTGTATCCCGCACACAGCAGGGTAGGCAGAGGGAACCTAGTGTTAAGACACTCCGTTCCCCACTTTCTGCCGAATTCTGGAGGCATTGCGTGTTGAGTGGCAGAACTCAACGCCGCGCTTAACCTCGACACCAGAGCGAAGAAATGGAAATATAAATTTAAGTAAATATTTCATCTCCTCGAGTGGGGATCGAACCCACAACCAGTCGGTTTTGCAGTCACACCTCGTGCCGCTGCGCCACGACCGGCCTAGAGATACTAATAGGTATTTATTAAATGTAATAGTAGCATTATATATTCAACTTATGTTATATTGTTCCAGATACCAGAATTTTCTTTGGATGGCAACAGCAGCTTAAAAGCCAACGGCAGTGCCAAAGATCTGGCCTCCGTAATGGAGAACCTAAAGAAAAACAGCCTTCTTGGCCGTCAAAACCAGACCCTTAACACTCAAGTCACAAGCTCGTTAAAACAACAGGTAACTCTTTTTTTAATGAAAAACTTATTTGCTTAGATTATTTGTATTGAATATTATTACATTTATGTAGTCTCTTTATTACTCAAATAAGAACGATTTATCTAAAATTAGTTAAACTTACTTTTTCACACTTCCTGAATAATATGTAGAGGTTTTTTTTTTATAAAAAATGTATTAGGTCTAACATTTTTTTTAATTATATTTAGAATCCAATACAATTTTATTTACCTTAACTCCACTACGAATTATAACTTATGTTAATGTACCTATGTTAAACGTGTAAGTTAAAGTAAAAAGTTTAAACTACCAATATACATTTAGTAATGCAAAAACCTACTTATTTATAATGATATTGTATTTTAGAGGCCAGTGGTGAAGTGGCACAAAGTGTGACTGTAAATGCAACTGGTTGGGGGTTCGATCCCCACTCGAGTGAATGCATTATTTTTAATTTTTTTCATTTCTTCGCTCTGGTGTCAAGGCAAAGCGCGGCGTTGAGTTCCGCCACTCAACACGCAATATCTCCAGAATTCGGCGGAAAGTGGGAAACAGAATGTCTTAACACTAGGTTCCCTCTGCCTAAGCTGCTGTGTGCGGGATACTGCGTGAAATTGATAAAAAAAAAATTAAAAATATATATTGTATTTTATGTAATTCAAATGTGACAAACTTATGATACTATTACTAGTAGACCGTTGTAGCGAAGAGGCGCAAACGTGTGCCTGAAACGCGACGATTGTGGGTTCAATTCCCCCTCGAGGAATGTTAAGGGACGAATTGTATTTATGAGTGTTTTCATTTCTTCGCCCTGGTACCAAGGCAAAAGTGCGTAAAGCGTAAAAAAAATAGTATAATATCTTTGAAACGTTATATTCCATAGTAGAGATAAAAACCGAAGTCATAATATGTTAAGTTATGAAGTATAAATCATAATGTATCTTAAATATCTACTTCTCTTTCATTTTGTAAAATATTAAAAAAAACCTATAATATTGAAGAATAGTTACTCCAAGCACTTAAATAATCAACTATAAGTATGTAATAATTTATGACGAAGTTTTCGATCAATTTTGACACGCGTAAAATGTTGCATTAAGCCTGTTTATTCAGTGTAAATGATTTAAGATTTGAAAGATCAAGGCAAACCTGAATCGTTTAGCAATAAAATCATTAGGGTCCAACAATCAATGTTATTCTGTAGTAGATGTATTATTATTGTCATTTTGTTCTATATCTATTATATTATTATTATTATCATATGATTAATTATACAGAGGCCAGTCGTGGCGCAGTGGCACAAAGTGTGACTGTAAAACCGATTGGTTGTGGGTTCGATCCCCCCTCGAGGAGATGAAATATTTACTTAAATTTATATTTCTATTTCTTCGCTCTGGTGTCGAGGCAAAGCAAGGCATTGAGTTCTGCCACTCAACACGCAATGCCTCCAGAATTAGGCAGAAAGTGGAGAACGGAGTGTCTAAACACTAGGTTCCGTCGGCCTACCCTGCTGTATGCGGGGTACAGTGTGAAGCTAATTTAATTTTAATTTTTAATTACACTAATTAATCAAATATTCAAATGCTTTGTAATGTTGCCAGCGTGAAAAATAAACTTTGACCCTTTCAGTTGAATAATACTGAAACTCATGTTAGTTTGTATTTAAAATTAGATTTGGGTTATTTCGGCGTCGGCCTCGGCCGGTTCATAAAATTGCCGGTTTATTTTGAATTCGACGGGCGCAAGTTACGAGAAAAATAAATAATAAAAAACAAATGCCGCGCACTGAACAAGACGTGCGACTGGTACAACTATTGTTAGAAGTACTCAGAATGATGAACAGAGAGGTCAATGAAATTATTTGGAAACTGAGATTTTGACGCGTCTTTGTTCGGCAATTAGCGTGCTAACATGAAACTGATAAGGTTCTCAGAGAAAGTCTTTTATGATGTTGATAAATTATGTACAACCAAGTGAAACATAAAGCCGATTGTTACTGGTTAACTGAAGTATTAATATCTAGCGTAAATTCTGTTTACGATAAATCTAGTAGTAATTATCCCTGCGCGTGCGCATACTCGTTGTCTATGTTGGCAACATGCCACAAAACCTAAAAAGCGCGGCGACATGGCGCACGTTAGTCGCTAGGACACGAACACTGTTAAGTCTTTAGTAACCTTTTGAGATAATAGAAATCAACTTTAATATATACCTATTATTTAGTTTTTTTGTAGCGTGATTTCGCGTAAGCTTTAAGTGTCACTACCTTAATAATTTTCTCTTATTTTACCAATATTACGTATTAGTTTACGGTCCCATTGCTGCACTTTGTATAGCCATTGCGGAAAGACGAAAATTTATCTACAAATGTTTCCTCTAAAATGAATTAAATAACAAGAATAAACCGTATAAATAACATGAGTATTTTGGATTACATGAAAATGTAACATTATTCTTCTAAATTATAAAAAAGACAACATTTTCGAACGTACATATTTTAAATATTATAAAATCATGTCACAATTAATGCTTAGTTTAAATTTTGTAGGTGACATAAAACGTAAATATATTAACCAAATAATTTGACTGTCGGAACACTCCCACGTTAATTTGGCTGTATTCCATATATGGATATCAAAAGATATGCAAACAGTTAAAGTAAAAATTAAATAAAAAAAGGATTCAAATAATTTTAAATAATCGTATTGCAAAAAATGTTAATGTAGAGACGGCATACTAAGGAAAATTTGATAATTTTTAAGAAATTTCAAGATTGTGAAGGTAAAATTACATTAAAAAAAATTATAGATCAAGCTTAACCCTTGGTCTACATTTTATCACTTTTTGTGAATATTTCTTTCACTGCGTTACCATCTAATTGTTTAAAATTTCGTACAAGTAACAGATATTTCTGTGTATTCATTAGAAGGCTGTTTGAGTGTAATTTTTTTTTAGCTTCACGCTGTATACCCAGTGGCGTAGCTGGGGGGGTGCGAGCGGTGCAGTCGCACCGGGCAACAAAAGGAAAGGGGCATCAAAGTCTACGATCAATTTTTCAAATTTTTTTCAATCAAAAATCAAGAAATGTACAAGAAAAATAAGAGAATAATAATGAAAAATACAATCTCGCTATCATGTCAATTGACCATGAACTAGTCGCTATTATTGATTTTGAAAATGTGATTAATGACTTTGCTAGTCAAAAAGAGCGTAATGTCCGTTTTAAATTTTTGCAATATTTTTTACCAAAATCTAATGTTATAACTTAACTTAACTTAGCTTCACGTTTTTCCCTAGTGGGGTAGTCAGAGAGAATGGAGCGCCAAACGCTACGGTCTCTACATACCTCTTTCGCCTCGTCCACTGTTATCAACCTATACATGCCCTCCGGGCATTTCTGTTTCTGTCTTCTTCATTCTCACCGTGACATCCTAGCTAGTACCTGCCATTCTGTATGTATCTCTTCATTGCGGATTCAATCAGCTAAGCGGACTCCGCATATCCTACGAAGAGATCGCATCTCCACGGCATTCATCTTTCTTTCATTCTGCTTCTGTAATACCCACGTTTCGCTGCCGTATAACAGCGTCGGTACCAACACTGCATTATGTACGGCCAAACGCGCAGCTGTGTTGACGTTTCGCCGTCTCATCAATGCAGCTAAGGCTCCGTTAACCTTGTTACCGGCAGCAATACGCCTTTCCACATCCATCGTAACGTATTTTCCATTTCTACTGAACATACTTCCCAAATATACCACTTCATTCACTTATTCTAATATCTTACCATTTACACTGATTTTGCATTCCGTCCTTAGTTCATCTCTTTCAAAAATCAGAACCTTTGTCTTATTCTCATAGAGGCTTAGACCATTATTTTCACAAGCTTCTTTCAGAGTGGTGACCAATGCCTGCAACTCGCATTCTGATGATGCAATAAGCACTGCATCATCTGCGTACAGCAGGCAATTCACATTCAGGTCACCTACTTTCAGTCCCATATCACTTTGTTTCACTCCTTGGAGACAGCTATCCAAATACAAATTGAACAACCAAGCTGACATGGCACAACCTTGTTTAACACCCGATCAGATGGCCAACCAGGGCGACATGCCAACATCCTACTCGCACGCAGGCTGAGTGATCTCTGTAAAGAGACTTAACGGCCTGCAGCAAGGGTCCGCTCACATTGTACCGGGATAGTATCTCCCATAATTTCGCTCTTACAACTCTGTCAAACGTCCACAAAAGCACAGAAAACTTTTAGGTTAACGGCCAAAAATTTTTCCATGATCATGCGGAGGGAAAAGATTGATCCATACATCCTCTTCCAGGTCTAAAGCCCCCTTGGGCCTCCCACAACAGCCTTTCAGATCTCTCTTGCATTCTTCTCGCTAATATTTTAGCATAAACTTTACTACCCAAGCTAATGAAATTGATAGCCCTATGGTTTGTGCAGTCTATCTGTGAACCTTTGCCTTTATACAAAGGCACGATGAACGCACCTCGCCAATCATCGGGCCCCCCCCTGATTTCCAGCATAAATTGCACAAAAACCAGAACTAGTCCAAGATGCGTGGCCCACCATATTCGATCATCTCGCCAATAACTCCATCTGCTCTCGCTGCCTTACCTTATTTCAGACTTCGTATTGCATTCTCAACTTCTTTTATACTGATTTCGCCATCAGCTACATCAAGACTTAACGTTTTGCTGTTACTTGAGACTGAGGACTCATCACATTCATACATCTCCTTGTAAAATTCCGCCCATCCCTGCAAAACGTATGGTTCTTCCGTTAAAATTTCACCGTCCTTCGAAAGCACCCCTTTCATACTACAGGTTAGCGAGCAACCTCGAGAAACACTAACTTCTCGCTAGAAAAGCTTCGTTTTTTCTCTGACGTTGTTCGTTAACCTTTCGTCTCTTTCTTTCTCTGCCTTTTCACGCTTCATCTTTATCAGTACTGTCGTTTGGTGATTTTGCAGCTTATACTCTTTCTTTTTAATTTCTCTCATACTTTTATCCTTACCCGAGGCTTTATAATCCTGCCATGCTTTCTTTTTATAGCATTTTCCACTTCATCATCCCACCATTCGTCAAGCTTTTTGGTAAAGCCTTCCGTCTTTTCCCTTTATCACATACCTCTTTTGCTGCTTCCTTCATGCAATCCCTAAGGTTCTGCCAGCATACTCCAATATTTTCATTTCCAGATTCGCTGCTGTCTAGCTTTTTGGAAACTCTTTCTTGATATTCCTCTCTAATCGGTGGATCTTGAAGCTTCCAGTTTCTTATGCGATAATTCGACTCCAAGTTTGGACACCTTGTGTAGTTGCGCCAACCTGCAAACAGACCCCTTATTCTAGCAACGACTAGACAGTGGTCTGTTCCCAGCTCAGAACCCCTAAGCACTCGGGTGTCCGTAGCTTGGCTTCGAATACGCTGATCCACTAGGAATAAATCAATCATACTTTCCCTTCCGCTCGCTCCCATGTATACATGTGAATTTGTTTGTGTTCAAACGTCATGTTTGCCACAAACAAATTCCCTTTCTTGCAAATTTCCAGTATAAGCTTTCCGGCCTCATTAATTCTCTTGTCACCATATTGACCTAGGACTCCCTCGTAACCGCTTCGCGCAGTTCCGACCCATCTGTTCAAATCGCCGCATATTATTAATTTTTCATTCCTCCACCTCCCGCCGTTCCGGACATGGCGTGTTGGGTGGCGGTCCCCAACGCCGCATTCGTCGCCACTTGACACACCAGCGGGGACGCACTGGTGCGCGCCTTGGGGGGACGCCCTACCAGTGCGCTTTTGCGAGTTGCACGTGGCAAGCCTTCCATCTTGGACCCCCATTATAACTTATATATAGTTATTATAGTTTTGCAGCAATAAAAAACGATATATCTACTCTACTGATCGAAATCCGAAATTACCTTGACCATTTTAAAGGGCATCAAGTCCTAAGCCGCACCAGGCAGCAAATACCTTAGCTACGCCACTGTGTATACCTTAGGGTAGAGTGGGGTAGGCAGAGGAAACCTGGAAACCTAGTGTTTAGATACTTTCATTCCTCACTTTCTGCGCAATTTTCGAGACATTGTGAATGGTGAAACTCAACGCCGTGCATTGCTTCGTCATCAAAGGAAGGAAATGAAAATATTTAATATTTTACTTCTTCAAGTGATGATCGAACCCACAACCTTTGGCGCTTACAGCACCGCACCACGACTCGCCTCGCCTTTTATTAATTTTCTTTGTTCATATTATTATATGTTAAGATGTGAGTGATGTTATGCTACTATTGAATCATTTTCGTTACCATTACATTCACTATAATTTCTATGAAAATTTAACCTAAAACCGATGCTACTGTCTTGACAACGTTTCATAATTTCGGTCTATCTAATGTATTTTTTTTGAAACAGTATCCCCTTTATTTGAATTATAAAAACAAAATAAATATTCAATCTTCTTAGCTTTTTACAGCTTACTCAATGAATAGAAAAATACAATATTATACAATATTAATCTTAAAACCATAATTTTTCTCAGTCACGAGTGTCACGTGCGTATTGCAGCGTTGGACTCGACGACTTCCAATTAACTACCTTCATATAAATTATCATCGTAACTCTTGTAATCTTCAAGAATGACTACAATTACATCTGTCATTATTTTAATTACGTATTTACTTCGCGATTTTATACCATGTTACGATACCTGTAATTCAATTAGCTCTACGTGGAAGCTCAACGTTTTTGGTCTTTTGTAGTATGCACCCATAAATTATTTTGATTCTTCTTTGTTTTGTTTATTTAATTATTTAATTATTATTTACTACGTATTTAATAGCTTTACTAACTTTACAGGCTAGCTGTAGATTTTTACTGCCTATTTCCACCTTGTATGTATGTATGTACACATACACATGTAGTCTCACTCATATCATATATTATATGTTTTATTTACATAATACAAATACATAGAACCGGTATTATGTTATGTCGGTCGTATCGGCTGCTACCACCTCTACGCGCTAGTTGGCTAGGAGGTTCAAGGCTTTTCGTTGCATCCCACCCACACACGTTGAATCATTCGTATTGCTTCTCGATCACGACGCCTCCTGCCAAATTTACAACAGACGCTTTATTTTTTATGGTTCCGTACTTGAAAAAGGGGAACCCCTATACGATCACCTTGTTGTTCGTCTGTAAAGATAATTTATCTCGAGAACATCTTGGAGATCAAAGTATCAATTAATATTAAATACTTAGGTCCACGGTCCCTTGAAGTACAGAAAAAATCAAGCTAAAAGCTTGATTTTTCAGTAGTCAACGCAATTAGAAAATACGGGCATTTATATAATTTACTTCATTTCGTATGAAATTCGCCACGTAATCAAACCTGAAAGAAAAAATATAATAAGAGCAAGAACTGGCAGTACAATTACAAATAGAGGAAAAAGTACGAAAAATCCAAATTATACTTATACTACACAAAAACTATTACAAGCTTTAACATTTCTTTAACTTTAATTGTCAAAATGAGTGCATACCCAAACTTAAGTTTGTCAACTTCAAAGTTGTACTTCCAGTTGGCCTACAATACTGAAATTGTACAGAACTCTCGGTGGGCGAGACTGACTTGCACTTGACCGGTTTTTTTGTATCTTGGCTGCAATTTGATTAATTCAATTCAATATAAGAATGTAATCTTAAATTATTTTATCAAAAAAATATTTATGTGATAATCGCTTAACCTCACTGACGATTTAATATCCAAAAATACATAAAACAAAATGAATCATAATTATTTCACATGTGACATCACAAATTATGAAATAATACACAACTAAAAATAAAATGCCATTTTCGTATTTCTATTTTGAGATGAACATAGAGTATATAATTCACGAGCAAGTGCGCCAAAACGTGTGACGCCAACACGCACGAACTTCTGTAGCATTGGCACTGAACTCAACAGTCCCTGTCTAGATAACGACTGTGCACGAAGTGGATTATCACTACTGCTGTTTTCATGTTTAATAAATATTAAATAACTAATAACAATCACAGCCAACAAAAGTAATTTAAATGCAACTGATACGTTATTTTAATTATATTTTTTTTTATATATTATATTAAAAAAATGAAACAATTGTTACAGATGGTGTCTAGCACAACATCCAGCAGTGCCGTCACGAGCCAGAGGGTCCAAAGCTCATCACAGCGCGCTAGCTCTATGAAGTCTGACCTTACCGAACTTAAAAGTTCTATTTCCGAAATGAAAACACTCAGCAATTCTGCCGCCTTGAATTTTGGACAAAGGTGATTCATAATGTTCATTATTTTTGGATGTATTCTTTATGTAATAACGTTATTTTGCATTGTGTTGTTAATGGGTGTTAAGATAACACCGTTTCTGGCCCACCTGAGCGTCCTTGGATCGAAGCCAAGTCCCACTCGCTGTTCCGCCCCCTGTTTGTATGTAGTTTAATACCGACAAACAATAGCATCGGTCCCGTTTCGCGGAATGAAATTAAATAATTTGCTGTAGAATATTCCATTTCCACAAATTATTATTTTAAGACAAATCTTTGATCTTTATAATCGCCGTTACAGATTAAGAAGCTCGATGGAGAATATAGTAGACCAGGATGACATAAAAGAACGTCACATTCCCGATATCAGGGATCTCAGCGACATGGGTGATATCGGTGACATGAGTGATATGGGTGATCTGTCTGGAGATGGACCTTTAGTGACTTTCCCCGAATCAGATACGCCGCCGCCTGACAAACAATGCATACTCGCTAGTAATACCGGAGCTGTGGGATCTAATACGGCAAATGAGTTAAAATACAGTGCCGCCCGAATGACATCTGCAAGCTCCACGCGCGTGGTCACTGATGGATATAGTGCTTCCAAGTCTGAAGCAAACAGCACGAGGATGCGACGCTTACAGCATGGAGACATGCAATATGCTGAGCGCAGCGCTGCCGGAGCATCACATAGGCTGTTACAAGCTGAGGGCTTAACAGCTGAACAAAATGCTGCCTATCATCAGGTTAGTTTTTAGCTTAAAATTTACAAACGTAATGTTATTATAATAATATCTCATTTTAATTAGAAATTATTGTGTAATGTTTATATAGTAAGTGTTATTATGAATATAAATAATCATAAACAGTGAAAATTTATTATTAGTATATTTTCTATTTTACGAGTATTAGTTACTGAACTGATACATATTACGTGGCGCTTCGTGTACGTAGATTATGAATATTAAAATAAATGACTTATTACATGGCCGAGGGACCTTTAGTTTTGTACTGTGCACGTTTCGAGATATGGCCCATTAAGTATAGCTACGGTATTCCGTTCTGCAGTCGTCACGAAGGCGCGCCGAAGGACGCGGCCTCGACCGACGACCCGATCGATACAACGCTGGCGTCTCACTACCGCGCCGCAACGTTCAGTCGATTTCGGCTCCTTGCCTTGATAACACGACCAAAAACAATCAGGATAGCACCAATGATAAGTGTAAGATGGTCGCACGTATAGTGGCATGGACGACCAGGATGCTGCGGCGTGGTGGATCGCCGGGCGCGGTGAGCTCATTTATCTCGAGCGCTTATCGCTCGGGTTACGGTAGCTTGTGTCAGTCAACGTTCCACCGCCGTGCGTGCGAGCACACGCGGAAGTTGAGCGTTGCGCATGCGCGTTCGAGAGCACGAATACACTTTAAATTTAGAAACGGAATGTCTAATGGAGGGGGTTCGGCCCCGTGGCCGGTACACAGAAACGTCCTTAAGCGCTTTTCGTCTAAGCCGCCGTATCCTTCGGTGAGAGTTTCATATTTTACTCATCGACCTTACAGAACGTGACGTCCGTACACAAACTTTAAAATTATCATCAAATACCCACGAATACCCGCGATTGGCCTATATCCAATAGAGACGATTCAGCATACAAACGGAGCTATGACGCGCGGTGATTTTGAATGTAAAAGTAGTTTTCATCTCGAGACGAGCGAATATCGACTTCGTCCGGATTTAATTTATAATTCCAGCGACTATGTCTTCGAAAAGACGCCTGCGACCAAACTTGCGTATCATTATTCCAGTAACTATCAAATATTTGTTCAACGTATCAGTGTAAAAAAACCTTAAACAAAAGTGAAATAAAGATAAGAATAGTGTTTTAAGTCACGCAAGAAATTTCCAGATTTTTATAGTGTTTATAGTTTATAAATATTAAACTATGTGAGCCCTGCGTAATTATAAAATTTATGTGTTTATAGGAGAAACGTTCGTTGCAAGCTGGTGAAGTTACGGCACAAGAAGCTAATAATATGTCTGCATCGAGTTCGCGATTACAAACAGAAGCGTTCAGTGCGGAAAAGAAGGCTATGGCTTCGTCACAGGCCCGACAAACAGTTACTTCAAGCGGAATGTTTAGCCATAAAGAACAGACCAGTGTGGCACATTCTAATATGACTATTTCAAGCAAAAATCTCACAAAATCAACTTTGTTATCATCTCAGGTAAGCAACTATGTTAATAATATCGAACAGTGGTTGGAAAAATACATAACTTATTTGTTATTCTATAGTATTAAAACCCCATAAAATATATACCCGTATTATTACGTTATGTTTTTATACGCTTGTTAATATCCACACCGAATTATCTTGCGTACTCCTGCTAACTACAATAGGTACCGTATGACGTAGGTGTGAATTATTAAAAACACTAATACTATCAAACTTCGATGTTTCAGATGAGCCAATTACTAAACGGAACAGTGAAACCTGGCGACGAAGATTTGTCAAACCTGTCGTTTGAAGATTTAGATAAATTAGATGCAAAATCAAACCAGAAAGATGTGGATTTAGCTATACAAAAATATTCCTACAGGATGAACGCATTTATTACAGCAATAAAAAATAACCAAATTGACTTGCGAAACGCATGTGGACATTTCAATAAATTAAACGAGATGCTAAGAAGAGCATGGGCGGTGCCTACGTATGGACACGAACTAGGTTACTCTTTGTGCAATACGCTGCGGACTTCTGGTGGTCTCGATATATTAATGGATAATTGTTTAGAATCAAATAATCCAGATTTACAGTTCTCATCAGCGAGATTACTCGAACAGTGCCTAACAACTGAGAATAGAGCACACGTTGTAGAAAACGGACTAGAAAAAGTTGTAAATGTTGCTTGTGTATGTACGAAACACGCGAATTCTGTAGACCACGCTAGAATTGGTACTGGAATTTTAGAACACTTGTTCAAACACAGCGAAGGCACATGTAGCGACGTAATAAAGCTGGGAGGTTTAGATGCTATTTTATTCGAATGCAGGAAAAATGACGTTGAAACTCTTCGACATTGCGCTACAGCACTTGCCAACCTGTCACTTTATGGCGGTGCTGAGAACCAAGAAGCTATGGTAAAAAGATCTGTGCAAATGTGGTTGTTCCCACTCGCGTTTCACAATGATGACAATATTAAATACTACGCTTGCTTAGCCATCGCAGTTTTAGTTGCTAACAAGGAAATAGAAGCTGCAGTATTGAAATCTGGTACACTAGACTTAGTAGAACCGTTTGTAACTTCACATAACCCGTCCGAGTTCGCTCGTTCTAATTTGGCGCATGCTCATGGCCAGAGTAAAAACTGGTTACAAAGGCTAGTACCAGTATTAAGTTCAAAAAGGGAAGAAGCTAGGAATCTAGCAGCATTCCACTTTTGTATGGAGGCGGGTATTAAAAAACAACAAGGCAACACAGAAATATTCAGGGAGATCGGTGCAATAGATTCGTTGAAAAAAGTAGCGAGCTGTCCCAACGCTGTAGCCTCTAAATATGCAGCGCAAGCTTTAAGGCTTATAGGGGAAGAAGTACCCCATAAACTATCGCAACAAGTTCCTCTTTGGTCAATTGAAGACGTACGTGAATGGGTTAAACAAATAGGTTTTTCTGAATATGCAAATAACTTTTACGAAAGTAGAGTAGACGGTGATTTATTATTACAAATTACAGAAGATAATCTCAAAGAGGACATAGGTTTACACAATGGAATCAAACGTAAGAGGTAATTATTTAAAAATATTGCTTTATTTTTGTATGAGTAGGTACTGGTATTTCTTTTACAATTCGACTATAATTTATTTTTATAATTTACAGATTCACAAGGGAACTTCAACAACTAAAGAAGATGGCGGACTACAGTTCAAGAGATACGGGCAGTTTAAACGAATTCTTACAAGGCATAGGTCCTGAGTACACTATTTACACGTACTCAATGCTGAATGCTGGAGTGGACAAAGAATCTATTCGGGGGTTGAGCGACGAACAACTGGAAGTTGAATGCAGAATTGTTAACAGCATACATCGGTTACGGATATTAAATGCTATACGAGGTGAGTAAAAATTTCCTTTATTACAAAAGCTCAAACCCATAATGTTGTTTATAATCTTATGTAATTCGTGTATAAAATATGCGCTATAAATTATATTCTATTATATAAACATGGATGATCAAAGAAATTTATAAACATCCATAGTCATTAACTGTACAGTATAACAAAAATATATTTTTAGATTTCATTAGCATACCGAAAAAGATAATCGATTTCATTCATAACATAATAATAACTATTTACAGCCTACGAAAGTAATCTACTGAGTAAAGGTGATGAGAATTTGGAAAAAAATTTAGACGTATTTGTGAGTTACCGGAGATCAAATGGTTCACAATTGGCAAGTCTCTTGAAGGTCCATTTGCAAGTTCGTGGTTTCACTGTCTTCATTGACGTGGAGAGGTTAGAAGCTGGCAAATTTGATAACAATCTCCTTAGAAGTATACGACAAGCCAAACATTTCCTGCTGGTCCTTACGCCGAATGCCTTAGAAAGGTGCAAACACGATAACGAGCAAAAAGACTGGGTTCATCGAGTAAGTATATTTGAGTCAAACCTTAGATTATTTAATTTTCTAAGGCAATAAAATGAATTGGCAAAAATATCTGACCTAAATTGTAAAAATAAATTTTTGAATTATCAAAATTAATTATAAATTTATTTATTTTAATTATTTTATTAATATTATAACTTAATGATTTTTATTAATTAATAAAATAATTAGGACCAGCCATAAAAAAATATCTAAGGCAATTTATATACTTGATATAATATTTTTTTTATTTCCAGGAAATAGTAGCAGCGTTGCAATCACAATGTAACATCGTACCTATCATCGACAACTTCGAATGGCCAGAACCAGAAGAATTGCCCGAGGACATGCGAGCGGTTTGTCACTTTAATGGCGTACGGTGGATACACGACTACCAAGATGCTTGTGTAGAAAAACTTGAAAGGTATCAGCTTTACCTTACTTTTAGCTTACTTTTCAGAGTATTACCCTCTGCTTGTTGAAAGGTATAAGCAGCTTTAAGCTTGTAGCCCTACTAAGTAGGGATAGTACTAATAGGGTAGGGTAGGCTTTGAAAATCTATTGTCAAGACACTTTCGATTTTTCACCCAAATTTGTATTAATATTCTTTATATGCGTATTGAATGACGAAATTAAATATAGCCTTCTTCAGTCTTATTGGAAGAGAAATGAATAAATAATATAAATATAGTATATCAGCTTCGCACTGTATCCCGTACACAGCAGAGTAGGCAGAGGGAACTTAGTGTTAAGACACTCTGGTCCCCACTTTCCGCCGGATTTTGGAGGCATTCAACGCCGCACTTTTGCCTGGACACCCGAGCGAAGTAATGGAAATATACATTTAAATAAATATTTAATTTCCTCGAGTAGGATCGAACCCGCTACTAGTCGCGCTTACAGTCACACTTTGTACTCTTTCGCCACAAGCATCGTCAATACAGTTAAGATTGTGTCTTACTGAGCCACGATTTTCTGCTAGGTGCTATATATGGTATTAAGCCAAAATCAATATTCACTGAGGCCGGTCGTGGCGCAGCGGCACGAGGTGTGACTGCAAAATCGACTGGTTGTGGGTTCGATCCCCACTCGAGGAGATGAAATATTTACTTAAATTTATATTTCCATTTCTTCGCTCTGGTGTCGAGGTTAAGCGCGGCGTTGAGTTCTGCCACTCAACACGCAATGCCTCCAGAATTCGGCAGAAAGTGGGGAACGGAGTGTCTTAACACTAGGTTCCCTCTGCCTACCCTGCTGTGTGCGGGATACAGCGTGAAGCTAATTTAATTCAATATTCACATATTTATTTACATTTAGTCTACCACTGTAACCTTTATTGTATGTATGAAATATATAACAAGTTCTACAGTGGGTTACGTAGAAAGAATTCACGTGATGTAATATTCCTTACAGCCCTCCTCAATTAATATATTATCAGTATTTTCTGAGATTAGCCAAAGAAACAAACATATTAGAGGCTAACATTATATTTTAGTAATAGATGTATGTTTGTGAAAGAAATGCTAAGCCAATGATTTCATTTTCCAGTTTCCTTCGCGGCAAATCAAACCTGCCCAACAGGATGGACGGTCCGTTAAGAAGTCGTGACGTCCAAACGCCCAGCACTGCGGCCATCGGTCGTGGTCCACCGAACTACCAGAGAATGCACTCCAGCGAGAGTCGGGGGAGCGATAAGGCGGATTGACTAGAACCATTACACACTCTGCCGCCAGTTAGGTATGATAGATTAATTGTATGTACGTAATTTACTCAAAAAGGTTTTATAACCTTTTTTAAGTAAATTACGTTAAGCATTTAAGTTTAGATTACCACTATGTTAAAGATGTTACATCTTACAAAAACGTATAAAACTTTGAGGCCGTAACTGTAATAAATGCAAATGTGGGTTCGATTCCTATCGTAGTAATTTTTTATTTTCATCTCTTTGCTCCAGTAAGAAGACAAGGCGCGCTTTGTTACGTTACTATTTTTATGTTTTTTTCCTTGGTAACGTGAATAATTCTTCAACAAATTTTGATATAAATTATTTAATTTACTTTGATTTTATGTTTATTAATAATTTTAATACCTTAACATTTTGTCTGTTATAGGCCGCGACGAAGCCGCCAATCATCGGTAGAAAAAGCTTTAGCAAACTCACAGAGCTGTGAACAGCTAGCGAGTAGTAGTAGTAGTAGTAGTAGTAGTAGTAGTAGTAGTAGTAGTAGTAGTGTGCTAACAAACTCACCCGTCAAAACTTTATACAGTCTTCCAGAAAGATTATCTGAATGCGATAATGTAGACTGTAGGGAAGTTCAAATGGTAGAAGACGGTGATGTTTGTAACACTTGCAAACGCCCCATAGGCTCTTGTGAACACATACAAATGTCACTACCCACGCCTTTAGATGTAACAACACAAATAAAGAGGAAAAAGAATTTCATGGACAGATGTGTCAATAAAGTGAGGCTTTGCTGATTGTTGATTAGAGGTTAACATTATAGGTAAACACCGGAAGTGCTTTCGGAGTGTGTAAAATGAACTGTTCCGCCACGTTTCCACTCTCAACGTGTCGTTCATTATGAAATACTACGGCCAGTGCAAATCTTCGAATATTATAAGCTTGCTTTTTTTTTATAAATAAATTAGTGTATTTTGTCACTAAATTTTGCACTTCCCTCTATTTCGTGGAAACTATGGCAACATTGGACTTATCGCATGTTAATGTGAATCTTATTTTAAAAGTACAAAAGTGCACAACAAAACGTGTAAATATTTTTGTGTATACCGCTATTTAAATTTGTTGTGATGATATATACCAATAGTAACTGGTAATTTAAATTATATTGTAATCTCAATGAGTGCATGTGAAATTATACAAATAATGTGAAAGATCACTACCCTGTGATGTTTGTAGAACATCACACGAGGTGGTGGTTGTGGAAGTGTTTTTAAAGTTTAAGTGCATTATAGTATGACAAAAAATTGTTTATTCTTTTTGCTAATAATATTTTATGTATCTCTCTTCTCACTCTCTATAGAATTTAAAAATTTATTATTATTTTATTCTATTTTTAGTTTCTTGCCACTAAAGTATTTGTAAAATACAAAATTATGAAATTATTATTTGAATATGTGATAGCTAAGAACATATTATAGATAGCTTGCAATATAAATAGGTGTTAAAGATTTTTTTTAATCTTCTTATTCTGTCTATTTAATTTATTTTCTCATCAAAATATCGAAATTATTTTAAATAATGTACAAAATTTTATTTTAGTTTTTAATTACTTATTTACATGAGTTAACCATAATTATTATACATTTACCTTGTCATAAATATATGTTTATGTTCTAGCTTAACCATGAAATAAATGGTATTAATAAAATGTGGACTTTTTTTTATTCTTTAAATATGTTGGATTATCTGTCACTTCTGATAGTAAGGGAGAAGGGGACAGATTCGAACGATTTTTAAACTTTGTGTCATATCTAAAAATTCTACAGTTCTTAACTTTACTATTTCACAATGCTGTTCAACTATTGTGCCACAAAATCGTAACATTTTATGTAGAAGAATATATAAGTTAAAGGTGCAATATCAATTTTAGTAGCAGTAGTCAATATATGGGACAATTATGAACTATCATTAAATTCAATGAAATTAAAAGGCTTATCAAACTTTTAATTAGTTTTATTAATAGACTTAGCATTAGAAACGATGGAGATCAAATATCAGTACCAAGTTAAAACTTAAAAAGTATAAAATATCTAGTTTAATATTGCGATTGTACTAGTACTAGTATTAAAGAACATAAGTCTTAATATTAATAAACTTTAAAAAACGTACAAACAAATAAGTATGGGCCTATGTATAAGCGCTACCAGACGTCCTGACGGATTTTGGCGGGATGTCTCAATTTTATAGCCTATAATTAGATGTCCTGAATAGGACAGGTATGGTCCCGCTGTTCGTTAAGTATTCCACACACTGTGAGAAATCTTTTTTAATAGCTTGAATTTTTTTAATTAACTAATAACAGTTTTAGAAATATAGACTAACAACTTAACTGCAATAGGTACAGAGTACATGTTTTTCCGCTATGAAAAAAAAATTTTTGCTATCTGGCACAATAAAATAATAAATAATACAAAACACTGTCGAGTATATTTTAGGCGACACAATTCCGTCTTTTTACTTGAAACGTTAAAGTAGCCTGTAACTAGTTTATTTTGATTAGCTTCACGTTGTATCCCGCTTATAGTATTGGAGCCTAGTGTTAGAACTCTCCGTTCTCCGTTCCTCATTTTCCGCCGAATTCAGAAGGCTTTGCTTGTGTAACTCAACGCAACTTTGTCTTGAGAACAGAGCGAAGAAATGAAAATATTAAATATTTCATTTCCTGGAGTTAGAATCGAACCCACTCTCCGCCTGTCGCGTTTACAGTCAAATGCTTGTATTCCTTTTCAACGACTGGCGATATATTTAATCTATATCTATACTTATAATAAAATTGTAACGGATCGGTGCCTGTACATGGAAGATACACGAGAAAAAATATTATTGGGGACTTTTATTAATGTCGTAAAACCCAAAACAATGATTTTTAAAATTTTTGTCTATGTCTTAACCGATATAAATACGGTTTTCACTATTGGATTCTGGCAAGCTACCGTTAACATATAGGATTTATTTTATTAAAATCGGTTCATAAAAAAGTAATATCAATTTAAAGTACTTAGTTCGACAAATTTGCTATTGCTATAACAGTTATTTTATACAACTGTTTCACTGAATTGGCTAAATCTTTAGCTTTCAGTTGATGATAAAAACACTGAGATTTCAAGATTTAGGATCTGGATCGAAGTTTATCCAAGAAAAACAGCACTTGCCGTGGACGCGTACCGTCTACCTAAATACCGTATTAATATTTTTCTTAAAATACAACACATTTTGGGAGCAAAATCAAATACATTCGGAAAAGACCTAAATTACTAAATGAGGTCGTCGTGGAGCAGTGGCACAAGCGTGTGATTTTAATTACGATAGTTGTGGATTCAGTTCCCACTCGGAGAAAAATATTATAATTTATTAATATTTTGAGGCCAGTAGCACAGTGGCACAAATTGTGACTATAAATTCGACTGGTTGTGGGTTGAATCCCCACTCAAGGAAATGAAATATTTATTACAATTTATATCTCAATTTTCTTTGCTCTAGTGTCAAGGCAAAGTTCGGAATTAATTCTGTCATGCAATGCTAAATATAAATAATGCAAAATCAACATGCAATGTCTCCAGAATTTGACAGAAAAAGGGGAATGGAAGCATCTTAACACTAGATTCCCAGGACAATTTGACATATGCAACACTCAAGACCATTTCACATATGGTTATTTATTATGTTTATTTCTGAATATTAATAATAAAATAGTAATGCCATAATAAAAACAGATATTTATTTTAACAAGTTAATTTACAATTTAACATAAAAAAATATTTCATAGTTTACTATGATACTTTAGACTTTTATATTAACTAGAATTGAAAATGAACATTCATTACAATTTATGATGACTTGAGGTGTATAAAGCTCACAAGCATCTAAAAAATAAATCCCACTACATCTACACTCATAACAATAAACATTTTCAGTAGAATCTAATTTCATGTCTGATAGGGTAATTGTATTAAACAATAGAAGATCATCACTTTCATAACACGCAAGCATTGCATCATACTGCTTCCGGCTTTGGGAATCCCTTAAAATGGACCAAGCCTTTTGAATCTTATGAAATTTTTCTTCATTACCACAACCTCCCTTATCTGGGTGATAAGAGAGTGCTAATTGCTGATAGCTTTTTTTCAACACTTCATCAGAAGCAGTTCTGTCACAATGTAATGTTTGATAATAATCACAAAACGCCTCTTTCTCAGCCATATTACAAATTATGTATAAAAGTTAAATCACTTTATCGTCTTCACTTAGATGGAAACAATCACTATTATAAATTTAAAATAGCAACTCAGATGATTCAAATCCCGAAGATCCAATAACATATTTAATTTTGAACAAGAGTTGTGAGTTGAGAGAAGAGTTGTCATAAAAATAATGTTTAAATGTCTTAACAAAAATTTAACTATCCATGATCTTAGGAATAAAGTAAACCTATTGAGATTTTAGTATTTACTATTTAGAAACTAGAGTACAATTTATCGTTCTGCTTATAGAATATTCAATAATAATTAATAATAAGGAACGTATACATGTTCTAATATGACATATGTCAGAAAGTCACGTGTGTGTAGTATAGGCTATAAGGATGCCGATGATCATCGATTTTCGATTAACATCGATATTAGTCAGTCAGCAGGGATACATAATCAAAATTTAGTCACGTACACGTGCTTTTAAAATTATTATTCTTATAGTAGATTGATAAAAAGTATTCGGACATATAATATGTTTTTATGCTAAGCTAGCTAAGTTCTTTTCAAATATATCATTTTTTGTTAGTTTTAATAAAATAAGTCTATAATTATAGTTTTAAATAATATTCACACTACGAATCAATATTTTTTACATATACACCTAGAAATATAAATATTTTAAGGTGATAAATCATTAAATGGGGTAAATAGAAATGTCTTAAAAAATAATGGGGTAAATAGATAAATTTTAAATTACATTTAAACAATACTCTCAATTTTAAACATAGAACAATCTTTATTAAAGTATTAAGTTTATGAGTTCTGCCACTCAACACGCAATGCCTCCAGAATTCGGCAGAAAGTGGGGAACGGAGTTTCTTAACACTAGGTTCCCTCTGCCTACCCTGCTGTGTGCGGGATACAGCGTGAAGCTAATATAATTTGTTAAAGTATTAGTTAATACTGGTTTTACATTTACTAAATGTGTAGTTAAAAAGTGTTTTTCGTAATATAAAAAATAAATAACTTTTTTTAAGAATAATTTCAAACTACTTTTGAGCATATTTCATTACTCGTAAACCAGATAATCTGCACGCATGAGTGAGTCACCCTAATTAATTGTAAATAGCCTTTGGAAAATTTATATTGAATCGTAATTTAGTTCAATTGAAATTTAATCTGTGGAATAAAATTTTGCAATTGCAAGCAGCAATGTCAGAATCAGATTGCCAGCAGCAAAACTCAAACTCCACAGTTCACGTCACAAGTCAATTCGCAATTTTCTTCGCGATACACTTTATTTAGAAAACTATAATGATTGTAGTAATTTTCATTAATGTTTGTAATCATTTATTATATTATATATGTTAAAATACATAAAATGCTGCATTTATAAAATATAGTGTAATAAAATATTTTAAAAGAACTTGTGACTCTTAATAGACATGAATTTATCCAGAAAATATTTACTTGGAAGGTTCATTTTACGACCAAATAATATAATAAAGTAAGTAATAGTTAATCTACCTAAAATATATTAATTTAAAGAGTAAGATAATTTTCATTGATAAAGATAAATGATTTATATATTTTACATCAGTTTTCAGGGTCATTACGTAAATTCTGATGAATGTCATTGCCAAACGTCGCATCATCTAAAACGAACGTTTTTCAACTTTCCAAAATTTAGTCGGAAGCGTGAATATTGTGGCAGACAGCTTGTTGGGTAAATAGAACCATTTCTATCTACATTTATAAATAGTATACCAATATGTTCAATTATTTAAAAATATATATATTAGAGAAGAAGGCTAGTTGTTTACAGAATAGGAACAATTCAATAGTTGTTTCATTATAGTCAATGATAATGATGTAAATAAAAATTGTAAACAGCCTCTTTTTAAGTCCTTGTGTCCACTTCCACTCCAGCAAAATCTGGATCTATGTTTTGTTCTCCACCCAAGTAATTTGTGCCAACTAATTGGTTTCTACAGTAATCTTTGACAGGGGTTATGTTTTATCTAAGTTTTTCTGTTTTGCCCATTTGAGGAAATTTACCCATATTTCAATGAATTCAAATGCGTTTTTATAGTCAACAAATGCAACTAGTTAACAAATGTAATTAGTTTTATCTGATAGTCATTGCTTTTCTTCTATTATATGATCCTAAATATTCAAGTAATTTCTAAATCTAATGTAGCACTTAGTCCCTTAGTTCCTAATTACTATTCTACATGCTCTGCATTTAAAATGGAACCTATTGCAGAGTCAATAATAAAGTGTCAGTTCATTAGGTTTTCTTTGTTTGCCCCAAATGATGAAGAGGTGTGTGATGAAGCATTTTTAGCATATATTTGTTTAGTTTATATTAAAATTTCATCATTGTTTTTTTTTTAAATTACACCAGTAATCATGTTTATAATATTGAATAACCAGTAAATTAAGAGAATTAAATCATTAGCATATTTGACATCTTTACCTGACATTAACATGTTTCAAAATAATTAATTTTAGATCGGTTCAATGAGTTGTTAATAATTCAGAAAATGATTTGTGAATAATTTATAAACAGTATGTGTTACATCTACATACATGTATAACATTACTTATTTATTTCCTTTTATTCTATTTCAGCCATACAATGGAACAGATGTTTGAGGTTGTATCAGATGTGGAAAATTACTATAAATTTGTTCCATGGTGCAAGAAGTCTATAGTTGTGAAGAAAACACCAGAGTTTCTAAAAGCAGACTTAATAGTGGGATTTCCCCCAATAAATGAAAGTTACACATCTAATGTTACCTTTATCAAGCCCCATTTAGTTAAGGCTGAATGTATGGATGGTAAACTCTTTCATCATCTACTGACATTGTGGAGGTTTAGTCCAGGGCTAAAGAGAGAAAAACAATCATGCGTTGTAGATTTCCAAATTACATTTGAATTTCGTTCGGCTTTCCATTCTAATTTGTCAAATTTATTTTTTGATCAAGTTGCGCGACAGATGGAAGGAGCCTTTATTAAAGAAGTAGGCAAAAGATTTGGTCCAGCCTCAATGCAACCAACAAATCTTTTACAGAATCATCATGCTCTAAAAAGTTGACATTAAAATTTTATTCATTATAGGAAATTGACTAATTTTAATTGATATTTATTTTTCTTTGTAAGATTACCTGGTGCAGAATTATTTATATAATATTAAGACGAAGCTTAGCTTCCAATGATTATAGTTTAAAAGTATCATAAAAGTTGAAACAACACTGTTATTAATTAAAGTATATTTTAAGCAATTATAAGTTGTTATATGTAAATATTAAAAAATTCTTGTATTCAAAAATACAATTTAAATATATTAAAATAAATTGAAGTGAAAAACATGAATATAAAAATATTTTTTTAATTCATTTTTACATTTGTCCACACTGAGATATTGTTACAGGGATTTTTGGTTTGTTATTTGGACCTGTGGGTACATTTTCTATTTTTCTCATTACTAATAAACCATCTATGACTCTTCCAAACACAACATGTTTGTTATCTAAAAAATTACATTTGGCACAAGTAATGAAAAATTGGCAGCCATTTGTATCTTTTCCACTATTAGCCATTGATAAAAGTCCTGGTGAATCATGTTTTAATGCAAAATTTTCATCTGCAAATGTACTTCCACCATAAATACTCATAACTCCGGTGCCATCTCCCTGTAAAAAAAACTTTTATCATTTACCATTCAAAAAACTGAAATATTACTTTAAGCAGAAAGTTAGTATTTTCTATGTTATAAAATAGTAAAATATATTTTTATTTATTCTAATATTTGTTTTACTTACATTTACAAAATCACCTCCCTGAATCATAAAATCTTTTATAACCCTGTGGAATGTTGCACCTTTATATCCTAATGGTACTCCATCTCTTCTATATTCACCTGTACAGAATTCCCTAAAGTTTTCGCTTGTTTTTGGTACCACGTCCGCGAACAGTTCAAAAATCATTCTCCCTATTTCCTAAAATACGTAATAACAAAAAGTGAAAATCATTTTTATACATAAATATTATCACTAGTATGGAAAAAGTTAAGTGAAATAAATACCGTAGTCCCTACGGTTATATCAAAGAAAACTACTGGGTTATTAGGATTTCTTAATTGTGACTGAATTTGATTCCACGTAGGCATTGTATGAAATAGATATTTTGGGCGACCGTGTAAGTATAAAAGCGGTACTAAATTTAATTCTAATAATCCTTAATCATATAACCTAAAAAAATTGCGTACTGTAAACAATACTGTTTGTATGTCTTATGTCAACCTTGACAGTAACATTGTGTTACCAAGTTAAAATTTTATTATCTACCAAGAAACCCAAAATTTTAAAATAAATATCCATAAAGATCGTACTTTTATAAATAAATAATTAAATCAGCTTCACGCTGTATCCCGCACACAGCAGGGTAGGTAGAAGGAACCTCGTGTAAGAGTAAGTAAGTAAGTAAGATACTCTATTCCTCACTTTCCGCCGAGTTCTGGAACCACTGCGTGTTGACTGGCGGAACTCAATTCCGCGTTTTGCCTCAACACCAGAGCGAAGAAATGAAAAGAAATGTAAATAAATATTTCATTTCCTCGAGCAAACATCGAACCCACAACCAGTCGATTTTACAGTCGCACTTTGTGCCCCTGTGCCATTGGCCTCATCCATTAAAAATAAACATTAGATATTCGTTCGTTTTCCAAGTAATCAACTAGGAATAGATCTTAGAGTCACAATGACATTTTAACATAATTAAGAACAAAAGTTTAAAGTAGTATAAAAACAAAATATCTCAATAATATGATAAAAGATCTCAGACGTCTAAAATTATTATTATTTATTTTCCCAATCGATAAATAAACATCGATAGAATATCGATAGCTCTGGTGAATGAACGTGGTCCTTATCCTTAGTGTGTATTGTAAACAGACTTTCTCAAGTCTATTAACACTTATGTTACATGGAATACTAAAGTTTTATTACTTAGGGATTAAATATAAAATTATTTTTCAAATTCCTTTTAAAAATTGTAACGTAAGGTGAAGTTGGTAACTTTAGTATACAATTGTCATTTGTCAGATTAACCGTTGACGTACATGAAAATGACAGATTAAAAACACGCTAAACAATTTGCCGAAGATTCACACGTGTTTTAGTGTGGTTACTTCTATTTAGATAATCTAAAGCTTTATATATTGTATAAATGGGGCGTAAAGCAAAATTCGATGAAACTAAAAAAGTAAAAAAAGGACCTGGAAGAAAGGCGAGAAAGCAACCGGATCCTGTTTTTAAAAAAGGACTTCGTAAGTTATATTTTATATTGCAGAAAGTGAGGTATTTTGAGAAGTATTTATTGCATTTAAATGTTTCATCAGTAATATTTGCTCTAAAGAATATATCTTAATATATGATTTGATTTACATTATAAGTACAATTTTATATCCATTTGTACAATTAGTTAGCTTTTATTATTTACATTTTCTATTTAAATTTTTTAATGAATATGAAATTATGTTTATGCTCTAGTTGAAGAAGACAAAGAAGAAAAAAAATTAAGTCACAGGCAAAAACAGCGGGCTGCCCGTAGAGTTAAAAAGAAGAAGGAATTAGTTGAAAAAAAGAAAGCTCTTAAAGAGGCAAAGAAAAATGTTGCTAAACAGCATGAAAAAGAAGTCAAAGATTCTGAAGAATCTGAAGAAGAAAATACCACTCAAGGTATTATTAGAAATCCTTTAAGTAAATAATTTATGTTGAATGCTTACAATGTTTACATATTTCTTCTTCAATCAATTTAGTGTATTAATTAAGAATTACACTCTAAAAAACCGCTTGAGATAAGAGCAGAAAAAGCGTTGGTTCTTATTTCATTTTAGTATGGTCCAACTTTAGCCAACATGTGGACATGCTAAAATGCCTCAGTGTGCTTTATAAAATCAATATTAAACAAATATTTAATTGTTTGGCCAATATTTGCGCCTGTGAATATTGGTTGACTTCTATGTTTTATCTTATGTCAAGGAATTTAAAAACAGATAGAAGAAAAATTGTTAATAGCAATTTCAAACATTATTATCATTAGAGTTAAGATATTTTTTTTGTCGTTAAAATCGCAAAGAAATTTTTTTATATTTATTACATAAACCTTAACTGTAATAAGGTGGGATTTTATTAAAATGATTTTATAAGTCTGTGTGTAGTATTTTGAATTTCTGCTTATATTAATTCTTCGTTGGAGGCCAGTTGTGGCGCAGCGGCACGAGGTGTGACTGTGAAACGGACTGGTTGTGGGTTCGATCCCCACTCGAGGCAGTGAAATATTTACTTAAATGTATATTTCCATTTCTTCGCTCTAGTATCGAGGCTAAGCGCAGCATTGAGTTCTGCCACTCAACACGCAATGCCTCCAGAATTCGGCAGAAAGTGGGGAATGGAGTGTCTTAACACTAGGTTCCCTCTGCCTACCCTGCTGTGTGCAGGATACAGCGTGAAGCTGATTAATTCTTGCTATATTTTAGAGCTATATTTGTATGTAATTTCTAATCTAGTATATAGTTGATCAAAGATTTTTTTTTATATAATGTACTGCTGAATAAATGTAAAGTAATATTAATAAAAATAAAAAAAAATAATTGTAAAATTAATATATTTTTTTCTAGGTTTCACTGATAATAATAAAGATTGGCTAACACCCAAACAGAAAACTAAAGCTAAAGGCAAAGAATATAATTCTGATAGTGACAGTGACCAAGATAATGACGAAGATGAAAACATGTCCAGTAATGAGGAGGAAGCATCAAATGATGAAGATCAATCAGAAGAAGAAAAATTTAAGAGCAAGTCTGGAAATGAATTATATAAGGTCAGCCTCATTTTATTTAATAAAAATATTGATATTTTTTTGCAGCACCCACAGAAGTAAGAATGTGATGTTAGATAGGCTATTACATCACAGTAGACAGGTTCTCATTGTAAAATTGTTGTGGGTTTAATCCAAACTTAAAATATATTTTTTTCCCTGCTCTGTTAAGATACAGTACAATCTTGAGTTCCACCAATGAACACAAGGGCACATAGTGGAGTATCTTGACACTAGGTTCTTTCTACATGCTCTGCGATAAGTACCATCCATTGTGAAGCTGAAGAAAGTAAATCACTGATGCTAAAGCAGTGCAATTTTTAAGACTGACAGACTCTCTGATTGTAAATGAGACCATTGTTGTTTCGATTCCTATTTGAAGGAATAAATTATTTTCATTTCTAATAATTTCATGACAAATTGAGTTCCACCTCTCAACAAGCAATGTTTGAAAATTGGGCAGACGGTGGGGAACAGAGTTTCTTAATACTGGGTTACATATGCCTACCCTGCTACAGTATGAATGTATACATTGTGAAATAGAATTGTTTTTAAATTGTAGGTGGGAAAACTGGATGACTTATTTCAAGATTCTGATAATGACCAAGAGGATGACTCTGAGGAACATGCACAAAATGATAACAAAATGATTTACGATTCTGATTCAAGTGAAGATGGTAAAGGTGAAGATGGAGAAGATGATGATAATGAAGACGATGACATGCTACCCATAGAAAAAGCTAACATTAAATTGAAAAAGAAACAGAAATTAGATAAAAAGTTAGCAGATGAAGAATTGCAACTGAATATCGCCAAGCAAGATGTATTTGCATTCCCTACGGAAGAAGAATTAGAGAACCCCACAAGCTTGCAAGATATTCATCAGAGAATCAAAGATGTTGTATCAGTGCTAAGTGACTTTAGTCGTTTGAAGGAAGAGGGTAGATCCAGGTGTGAATATATAGATTTGCTTCTGAAAGACTTATGTATGTACTACAGTTACAATGATTTCCTAATGGAAGTTTTAATGCAAATTTTCCCAGTGCAGGAATTGGTAGAATTCTTAGAAGCGAGTGAAGTGGCTCGTCCTTTGACAATCAGGACAAACAGTTTAAAGACTCGGAGAAGAGACTTAGCCCAGGCACTAATCAATCGGGGTGTTAATTTAGATCCTGTAGGCAAATGGAGTAAAGTTGGCCTTGTAGTGTATAGTTCTACAATACCTGTTGGTGCAACCCCTGAATATTTGGCTGGTCATTATATTTTGCAAGGAGCATCAAGTTTCTTGCCAGTTATGGCATTGGCGCCTCAAGAAAATGAACGAATATTGGACATGTGTGCGGCGCCCGGAGGCAAGGCATCTCATATTGCAGCCATTATGAAAAATACTGGTGCACTATTCGCAAATGATGCCAATAAAGAGAGAACAAAGGCAATTGTCGGTAATTTCCATAGATTGGGTGTTGTTAATGCTATTATTAGTAACTATGATGGACGACAGTTCCCGGATGTTATTAAAGGCTTCGATAGAGTATTGCTAGATGCGCCTTGTACTGGTACTGGTGTGATAGCCAAAGATCCAAGTGTAAAAACAACTAAAGATCAAAAGGATATTCAAAGATGTTTCAATTTGCAAAGACAGTTGCTGCTGTCTGCTATAGACTGCTGTAATGCGAAATCGAGTACAGGAGGTTATATTGTTTATTCAACTTGTTCTATCCTGCCAGAAGAGAATGAGTGGGTTGTCAACTATGCGTTGAAGAGAAGAAATGTAAAATTAGTTCCAACTGGATTGGATTTTGGCACAGAAGGCTTTGTCAAGTACAGACATCACAGATTCCATCCATCCCTAAAATTGACAAGACGATTCTATCCTCATACACACAATATGGATGGTTTCTTTGTAGCTAAATTAAAGAAATTCTCAAATGTTATTGTAAGTATATTAACTATTCCATATGTGTTAATTAAATAATTTATTTTAAATAATATTTTTATAACTCAAAGCTGTTGTAAACGAAATGACTATGGGTTCAATCCCCTTTCCGGTGAATTAATTTTCATTTCTCTGCTCTGGTAAGATTATTGAAGTGTGGCGTTAAATTCCGCTTTTCAAAACGCAATGTCTCTAATTTGGATAGACAACAGAAAACAGAGTGTCTGAACACTAAATTCCCTGCATACCACATTATATATTAAAATACAACAAAAAACTCATGAAAACTTTATGACAGCCTGAAGCAGTAAAAGATGAAGATGATGAAGAAATCAAAGAAGGTGAAGAATCCTTACAAAATGGTGATGCTACATCAGAAGACGAAACAAGCGTAGCGAAAGGTCCTCTGAAAAGACCTGCAGAGGATGAAGATTCTAAACAACCAGAAAAGAAGAAAATTAAACCGACA
Source organism: Heliconius hermathena (assembly GCA_013403705.1). Lineage (NCBI taxonomy): Eukaryota > Metazoa > Arthropoda > Insecta > Lepidoptera > Nymphalidae > Heliconius > Heliconius hermathena. Next base: position 1,025,662 of record JAAIXJ010001852.1, read on the forward strand.
ACACTAGTGGGAAGGTATACTATCCTATTTATAATAAAATTTAAAAAGCTTGTAAAGAAGTTTGTATGGATGTTTGTTCCCCTACTTCACTTTCACGTAAAAACTACTGAACGGATTTAGATGAAACTACAGTAATATAGCTTATACATCTGAATAATACATAGGCTACGATTTATGTAAAGACTGTATAATTTGGCTGTCAAATAACGAAAAGCATGAACAAGATGCGCTTGAGTTGTTAGTTTAGAGTAATAATGGAATTATACAACTCGATTTTTTTACCTTAAAATCATAACTACTTTGAGATATCACTAAACCTAACTATAAAATGTCGTCAATTTCAATTTATAAGAAAAGACAATTTGAAAAGTTAAATATTATTTATTTGTTTTTGATTTGTGATTTTAATAGTAATAAGAAATTATTATTATTATTATTAAAGCAAATATTTTTTTCAGTGTTAAATCAAAAGACAATGCAGAGGTAACCAAATCTACACCTGCTGTTCAAACAAATTTTCCAAACAAGAAAAAGAAGAAGGCAAACAAAAAGAATAAAGATAATTCGGATGTGCAAAACAAACAAAATGGCAGTAGTAACGCAGAAGAAAATAAACAATCTAATAAAGTTCAACAAAAAATAGTAAATAAAGTTGATNTAGTCAATAGATAGCGTTACTTGTGTCGTTTTTTACTATCTCAAATATTAACGTCTTGAAAACTTAAATACTTATATCTTTTGATAGAGTGAAGCGATTACAATAAATAAACACTAAAAGCTACTTTGATTTATTTGTAATTTTTATGTATAAAAGTTGCTTAAATTTATTGTATACTTTTTACGTGATACGTGTTCACATAAACAGACAAACAGACAAACAGATAAACAGACAAACAGACAAACAGACAAAAATTCCAAAAAAGTTGGAAATGGATTCTGTTAATTATCCTTTAACATCCTGGCTAATTTTTTTTTTTAAATTTTCAATGTACAGAAACGACTTTTCTACAGATTTATTATAAGTATAGATGTGAACGTTTGTGAACAAGTTTGTATGGATGTTTGTTCCCCCACTTCACTTTCACGTAAAAACTACTGAACGGATTTAGATGAAACTACAGTAATATAGTTTATACATCAGAATAATACATAGGCTATATTATGTAAAGACTGTATAGTTTGGTTGTCAAATAACGAAAAGCTTGAACAACATGCGCTTGGGTTGTTAGTTTAGAGTAATAATGGAACTATACAACTCGATGTTTTTTTTACTTTAATCGTTAACTGCTTTGAGATATCACTAAACCTAACTAACTATAAAATGTCGTCAATTTCGAAAAGTAAAATGTTATTTATTTGTTTTTGATTTGTGATGTCATTTATTTTAATAGTAAAAAGAAATTATTATTATTATTATTATTAAAGCAATTTTTTTTTCAGTGTTAAATCAAAAGACAATGCAGAAGTAACCAAATCTACACCTATTATTCAAACAAGTGTTCCAAACAAGAAAAAGAAGAAGGCAAACAAAAATAATAAAGATAATTCGGATGTGCAAAACAAACAAAATGGCAGTAGTAACGCAGAAGAAAATAAACAATCTAATAAAGTTCAACAAAAAATAGTAAATAAAGTTGATAAAAATACAGAGAAGAAAAAAGAAAATGCTAAAAAAGGGAAACCAAGTGCTTCACCAAAAGATAAAGATAACGCCCAAAATAAGGCCAAAATTAGTCAAGTTCCAATAAAAGACAGTAAACCTATAGTAGAATTAAATGTTAGTGAAGTAAACGTAAAATCAAGTGGTGCTAACCTACAGAATAGTCCTAAGGAAAACAAAAAGAAAAATAAACAAAAAGGTGAAAACCTACAGAATAGTCCTAAGGAAAGCCAAAAGAAAAATAAACAAAAAGGTGAAAACCTACAGAATAGTCCTAAGGAAAACCAAAAGAAAAATAAACAAAAAGGTGAAAACCTACAGAATAGTTCTAAGGAAAACCAAAAGAAAAATAAACAAAAAGGTGGACAAATTAAGCCAATAAATAAAAATGAAGTCAAAGTAACTGAAGAAGTAGCTCTCACAGTAGCAAAGAAACTCAAGAAAAACAAAAAGAAGAAACAAATTGGACAAATAAACAATAAAAAAGTTAATGTTAACAAAGCAGAAGGACCTTCAAAGAAGAAAAATAATAAAAAGAAAGCCAATTGACATGTTTTAAATGTTTATTAATTATAATGAATAAATTTATTTTTATTGGAAGTTGTATTTTCTTTGAGAGTAACGCTGTTTGAAATGAAATTTAAAAGGCTTTTTTTTCAATTTAAAAACTATTCAACAAAGGCATGAAATTATGTTTTAAAAAAAACCAGTATTAACTACTTAACTTTAAATAAAAAAAATGTTATTGTTAATAATGTTTGCCAAAGATTTAACTGTCTTAATAATGTCTGTTAATAGATGATTAAAAAGAATCCATAAAAAAAATGATACAATATGGATACAAAAACTATTTTTATTATACATACTCATTCATACAGTTTTCAATAATGACAAAAATGTTACTAAATACATTGTAAATCTCGTTATGAATGTAATATGGGAGAAACCACGAAAAAAAATGGTTTTCATAATTAATTGTGATTATCTAATTTTATAAAATTTTAAAGGAGTGTTCAGACACTTCAGGTTTTAAATTGGATAGAAATTTCGTTTGAATGTCAAAACTTTAATTCAAAGGTCAATAGAAACTTACATAAGAAAAAAAAAGTTATTTAATTTTATATTAATATGATTTCTGAGAAAGATTAAAAGATCAATAAATGGACGTATGTTTAATTATTTTAATAGATTAAAAAGGTTAATATAATGTTTAACCGAGGAAACAACCCAATTATAGGCAGACGTATCGTCTTCATCGAGCCGTTAGGTCTCCGCCCACGCTCTTCACAGCTTACATTCACTGCACGGCGGCCAATGGCTCACCACCCGCTAATTTCATAATCATTCGCGGACCATATTTTGGCTGCTGCGGACCACTGATTGGGAACCCCATGAGTTGGAGGAATCAATTGGTAGGTACGTTCACATTAAACCACACCAAAACAAATCATACACATTTACATAAAAATACATTCTAAAATATAAATTTCATTTTATATTTTAAAATATTTAAAGAAAAATTAAATATATCTGTTTAGGTAAGCGTCTATGAGAGTAGCATATAAATAATATCTGCGTTGTAAAGGAAGTACGTAGTAGGTATAGTAGGAACAGTTGTAACCGATTGTTGTCTCGCAATAAATATAGTTCTCTCACTTGTAAGTTGCGTGATGCATAATATGAAATAGAAAGCACGTAATAACTTAATTCATATTACTTTTATAAGTAGATTTTATCTTATATTTTTTTTGTTATGTTTCTTATAGTGTTTGCAGTGTTGTATTAACACTGAAGGTTGGCTGGAGTCAAAGCTATTATTAGCTCTAATATCAAATGAGAAGTATAAAATCTTAACTGTAGATACCTAAAATTGACATTTTTAAAAATTTTAAAACATCGAAATTTTGGTACGGTAGTTTACGTACATACATTAACAGGATGACTAACTTTCTATTCATTTTACTAATATACGCAATGCCTTAAATTATGATGGAAAGTGGAGGATGTAATGTTCTGTTCTTGGATTGTGGCGCTTCGGGCGCCAATGTCACGTAAGGAGGTTGAACGATCAGGCAGATCTAGGCTATATTCGATTTTGAATGAGACACCTATTGCAGAACCGTAGTGATCCAGCTAAACTATAAGAAATCATTAAATGCCGTATTAATAAAGTATACATGAGCAGTTTTAATTGACGCTTAAAAATTGTAGATATGGAACATCTGATAAACAACTATAATAGTTTAGATTTTTTTATGGAAAGGATAAGGCAAACGAGCGCACGGGTCGGGTAGTGTAAGTGGTAAGTGACCTCCACCCACGACTCTATTTTCCATTAATGTATCATGATTAAAGATCAGGAAAATGTGATCAAGAATTATAACTCGAGAATTAGGCGGCAAATGGGGAACGGAATTTATTAACAGTAGTCTGCTTATAAAAAATATTGATAATATTTTAGGTTGATATAGCGTTTGACTGTAATTGCATTGGTTATGAATCGCTATCCAGTCAGGAAATTATATATATTATTTTTAGGGTTCTGTACTTATGATAAAAAACCCTTATAAGATTACTGTGTTGTCCGGTCTGTTTCGACCCTTTATCTCAGGAACGCTTGGAGATATCGAGTTAAAATTCAAACCATATATTTACGGCACCATGATATCCTGACAAAAATATATTTCTACTAGTACTTCTGGTTGGCCTAGAATTATGAAATTTGGTAGCTAGCATCTACAGGTAGTACTAGTTCAGAAAAAAATCGAAATGAAAACTATGAATTTGTGGTTAAATCTTAAAAAATAATAGCCTTAAAAGGAGGGCAATGTTTGATATTAAAGTTAAGAAAAAGAAAAATGTTTAGTTATTTCACATCTATCTAGTTAAATCGTAACTGTGCACACACTGCAAACGTAGTTTTGCCGTCACAAAAATTCCGGGTTAAAACATAGAATATATAATCCTCCACAAATCTCTATGAAATATTGAGAAATTTCAAGCACTACGTGGCTGCTTGAGAGGATGTCAACTTAATTGGTCGGGGCAAAAGTATTTTCGTATTTTGAATATATTATTAGTAATCAAACCTCCTTAGCTTTACTGAATGTAACTGGCTGGTTTGAATAATAATAAATGTGACATTCTGAAGATGCAATAAATAAAAAAAAAACTGGTTCCCGTCATTTTTCAATTGTTTTTCAAGCAAGCAAAATGAACGTATGTGACGAAGAAATTCGGTACATTTTAAAGTTTTATTACAAAAAATGTAAAAATGCGACAAAAAAATGCGAGGCAAAAAAGATTTATGATGGAAAAGTGAGTGGTAAGAGAGATAGTGGGAGACCTCGGTTGACCTTCGAAAACACAGTACCAAAGATACTGGAGTAAGGTCACGTAAAAAGCATGAGGACCCCCAGGAGGGCTTGTATGAAGAGGTTGATGACAATGGACGAGGTGAGAGACCGTAGCGTTTGGCGTTCCGTTCTCTCTCTGACTACCCCGCTAGGGATAAACCGTGAAGTTAAGTTTTAATAAGGCCGTTGTGGCGCAGTGGCACAAGCGTCTGACTTTAAACGTGGCGGTTGTAGGTTCGGTTCCCACTCGGGAAAATGAATTATGATTTATTAATATTTTCATTTCTTCGCTTTGGTAACAAGGTTAAGAGTGGCGTTGAGTTCCGCCACTCAACCGTCTCGAAAATTGCGCGATAAGTGGGAAAAGCAGTATTTTAACACTAGACTCTTTCTGCATATTCTGCTATATGCGGAGTGTTAGAGAGAGTGAGATATTATTATATTCTGATATAAGCGGGATATTAGATATTTTAGCGTAAAGCTGAAAATAAAAACTTAAATTACATCTATACAAATAACTGTGTTTTTTAATTGCATACAGTAATTTACACGATATCAAAACACAAAAAAACTATTTTAACATTTTTGTCTCACAAAATTACTACTTCCTAATAAAGTTATTTTTAACCGACTTCTGTAAGAAAAGGAGGTTATCAATTCGACTGTTTTTTTTATATTTGTTATCTCAGAACTTTTGACTGGGTGAACCAATTTTGATGATTTTTTTTTATTTGAAAGGTACTGCTTCCCGTTTGGTCAAAATTGGTGTCAGAAGTGAGATTCCTCATCGTTGCATTTCTTTTCAACCAATTTCAGAAAAGAGGATGTTCGCATTTTCAACCGACTGCAAAAAAAAGAGAGAAATTCGCCCGAATATTTTTTTATGTCTTGCGAATATGCCAAAATGTTAATTTGCACAAAAATAATACCTAAGATTAAGATTGAAGTTTTACATAGTAGAACCACTACCTACTAGTTTGAGAAGTATCTTCTTAAGGTCTACGCATCACTTAAAATTGTAAAATAAATTTATTTTTAAACATAAAAAAAACGACTTCAAACAACGAAATGAAAAGTAAAAAATAATTTTACATAAAGAAAACCGTACTTTGATTTTGTTAAGCAAAAATAATTAAACAAGGTTTTATAATTTTGAAGTCGTAGTCAAGCTAATGCTACAATACAACACCTTACTACTTTATCAAATTACAAAGCCTGTTTGTTTTACTATGTGTTATACTATGTGTTTTTCTAACACCTTGTCATAACAGTGGCGTCTATCATTAATCATTATTATTGATTTTCACTTTTTAAATACATATACGAAATACATATGGTATGGCTAAACATCGTGAAATGAAAAAAAAATCCTACGTCTAAACTGTTGAGGTATCTTGATTAATTTCTTTAGGTATGGGTTCTATTCTATATGCTGTTCCCGTAAAAGGAGCGTTGACACTTCCAGCCTGTATAGATAATTACGTTTTAAAATCATAATCAGTCCTAACTATGTTTAAGAATCACAAATCAAATTCTATATAGATTACAGATTTTAGACTCTGATATTGTAGAGTAATATTATATTTTTACAAGAACTACGAACTGAGCTGAAAGTGGCCTGGAAGAAACTCGTTTATTGTGACCCGGATGTTGAGAGATAGTGGGTTGATCAATAAAAAGTGTTTCCAAAGAACTTATTTTAAAAAATTGCTCCAATTCTGAGACTTCTATAGGAGTACTTTTTTTAATACTTTTTTACTATCTTTCCAAAGTCTCTTAACGATCCCATTTCAACTTTCCACTGGGAAATTGACCTACACAAGTAGTTCGTATCGTAGTTTCATTTCTAAAATGTGTTTCGATTGAACTTAAAAAGTACGTTAAGCTTAAAGCTTTTATATTAGATTTATATATATATGATATAAATTATTATATATATACGAAAATGCTGATGTATGTATCAGCATTTTTGTAAATATATTTAAGTATATGGACCGATACAATATACTCACATGGTATACTTTCTTTGTGATTTTAGGATACTCGTGACTTGAAAATGGTAAGATTTGCATTTGAAAATTACAAGGAATCAAGACTCGTCTTTTAATTAAGATTATAGTTGCGCATAAATATTATATTTAATTCATCTTAATTGCCATGCCTTTTTTAAAAATACGAAAATTTTAATTTCGGAAAAGATTTTTCTACGTTTTCTCATCTTACAGTTGCTGGTCAACTGTTCTAATCACAAGTCCAAATAATAATCACAGACTTGAGTAAGCGACGTCGGTCACATAGTTCCCGGGATCTGAGGTTGGAGCTTCCCTCGCCGGGCGGCCGTAGCTACGTGCTACGATCCTTAATGGAGCCGTAGTCTGCGCAGCCCCGCGCCCCCCTCGCTCGGAAGCTGCCAGTATCCCGCGGACCGCGCTGTCGACTTCACACGTACGACTTACGCTCCCACATAAAAAAAAAATTATATCCCTTATAAATATAATAATAATTGATTATTAATATAGAGTGCTCATTCCATCTCGTCCATACAGTGTGGGTTTCATTTATTGTGTTAGTTTTTTTTGATCGGAAAAGCGGTTTGGGTGGGACGCTTTGTTCGTACTACGCCCGTGACGGAGGCTGTGGCGCGCAGCATCCCTGTCCCTCCACTCGACATATAAAGCGGTGCAAGTAATAGCCTGCGCTCGACTACTATTCATTTGTTAAGTTTTGTGTTCATATTGTATGTGCTATATTTTCTTTTATGGTTTTTTTTATGGTATTTTACTTTGATATCATATTTTTGAGTGCTTTTAATTTTGTTTTTTCCCCGTCATTTTCTTATTTATAATCCAGTTTCTTAAATAATCGAAAAAGAGTACGATCAATATTTTACACATTTCGTTTAAGCAATTTTTTTATTTAAGTTTACATATATTTTTTTATCTAATTTAAAATAATAATAAAAAAAACCAATAGATCCGAGTATGGAATGATAAGCAGTAACCCCCACAGTACATCTTGTTCAATCTAAACGTGATTAATTAAAGGGCGCGTGTTACACCGACGCTAATGAGTCCACGTTTCCCGTGTAAGTAGGAGTGTGGAGGAGGGCCCTCCAAGCAAATAGGCCACGGGATTCACTCTCTAGCCATACGATACAGACGGTAATCCCGAATTAAATTCTACCACAGAATATGTTGTAGATATATAAAAAATATATTTAATTTTTTCGGCGGAAAATGGGGAACGGAGTATTTTAACACTAAAATTCCTCTGCCTATGAGTGACTCAGATTTAATTGTCTTTAATATAACAAAATTTTTAAGAACGAATTTATTATGCTTAATAGAAAGTCATTGCATCTACATACTCTAAAAGCTGGTTTCAGAAGGAAAAAAGGAAAAAAATATATATTTTCCACAAATAAAATGTGAAAATTAATTCATATAGAACTATTGTCATCAATTATATCTTTACGACCTATTTAGATTATAATACTATTAAAGAGTGAAGTGAAGATATTGATAAGAGATTTTTATACGATATTCGGTATGCCTTGACAGTTTGATTGATAATATTACTTTAAGTTTTTTTACACATATATATATTATTGTCTAAAGCTTTAAAAAATACAAAGAAATGTGTAATTGAAACATATTTGGTATTTTAATTTCCATTTATTTAGAGGCCAGTAGTGGCGCAGAGGCACAAAGTGTGACTGTAAGAGCGAGAGATTGTGGGTACAATTCCCACTCGAAGTGTGAAATATTTATTAAAATTTATATATTTATTTCTTCACTCTAGTGTTGAGACAAAGTGTGCCGTTGAGTTCCACCACTCAACACGCAATGCCTCCTGAATTCGGCGGAGAGCTGGGGATGGAGTGTTTTAAAATTAGGTCCCCTCTGCCTACCCTATTACGTGCAGGATACAGCGTGAAGCTGAAAAAAAAACTTCTTATATCAAATATTTCGCTATCAATGGCTATTAAAATTTTAAACAATAAATTTGCAATACCGACGAAGTAATGATGTAGATATATAGTGTATTGCTAGAATTTTAATTCGCACAGTATCGGGTCTTGATAAACTAAGACATATAATGCACAACGCGTATCACTTTCACGTCGCACGCGCACTTAGTAGCTACTGTATTTTGCAATCTTTATAAAAGATTTGAAATTTATTTAATTTTACACTTTTGTGTACCTTTTTGTTATAGAAATTAAAATCAAATCAGCTTCACGCTGTATCCCGTACACAGTCCATATAATAAAATCATCAAATTCAAAGTATAGCATTACATTTATATGATAAAATATAATATAAGAAAAACCAAAAATAAAACCTGAGAATCTATTGTTAAAATGCTCCGCTCATTTCATCAAGACACTTCCGTTTTCCTTTTTCCACCGAATTTTGGAAGCATTGTGAGTTGAGTGGCGGAACTCAACGCTGCGCTTTGCCTCGACACCGGGGCGAAGAAATGAAAATATGAAATATTCCATATCATTGAGTGGGAATTGAACACCCACATCCTGTCGCGGTTACAGTCACACGCTTGTGCCAGACGACTATTTTCTAAAGTTCTGAATTTAAAATGTAAAATGATCCATGCCAGAAACTCAATGTAGTAAGTGGTTCTATAGAGCCATTTTCCATTTTAAGTATTGAATTGGCCTACGAAGTTTGTGAATGACATAAACTGGCACTATGCCCGGCCATTCACTCTTACTTTCTTGTAAAATAGCCCTACCTTGTTTTATTTTGCACTTCATTTACATTTTGATACCGATACGTATTTTAGAATTTAATAGTGTAAGTAATAAAAGAACAAAAAAACACTTTTTTTTTTCTTTTTAATAGGAAGTAGGCACAGATAGGCTTCCTAGCTTTCGACTGGATTCTAATGTAAAACATCTTGCTTTAATACAAATACTTTAACGTGCGATTATGGCTCTGACATTTAAAATTTTTAATGACATGAAAAAGGAAGAATTTTATCCTAAATAACATAAAATACATAAGTAACGCGATATATTTTACTTGACCTGACATTTCTGTATATCTACCGTTTTATTGTAGTTTTATTATACTTCGCACAAATTTATACTCTTGACTGTTTCTCACGTTAGATGGCTTGGAGCGGTACGTTGCATTCGATATCCTCCTCTGGCAGATTTCCAATGCTCCAAATGAGTCTGGAAATTTTCATTATTATTGAATTGTTTAATAACAAATCAAAGTAAGCGATTTGTTACAAAATTACGACGAAATATGATACTTGAACAATACATTACTTCAAAAATACAGTACGAGCAGCTCTATATTTGTAGAGTTAGTAGCTGAGATGAGATAACAAGATGAAATCATATTGAATTAGAGCAATGTAGACAAATGTTTTCATCTTTGTTTAACATACATACTAAGATATACTTACTTACAATTGTGAATATTGATATTTATTATAATAGTAAACATTTAATTCTTACTTAATTATTTAGTCATTTTTCAAAAATTTTTCCATATATTAGAAAAATTAACTTAACCCCATGCTAAAACACAGATAAAAGGGCTTATAAAATGGATTAAACATTTTAATGGATACAAGAATAGGTTAGTCGAGGCTTCACGGGAGGCCTAATTAAATGACTTTTTTTTACTTCAATATATGCCAGCGCGGCGTTGCGCTCACACTTTGCCCTAGTTCCCTCTACGCTGAAATGTTCTTTCAATACGAGGCCATTTTGAGTAAGGTTTCATTATAGCTTTATTCCTTTATTACCGGGCTATTGTTGTACGTTTGCTTTGTGAAAATGTATTGTAAATTAAACTACACGAATCCTGAAATGCTTTACTGTGTTAATTTTTTATTACTGGAATAGGAACCTATTGGTTATAATTTGATTGTGTGCAATTATTTTGTTCACGTCTAATAATGCAAAGTTAATTAGATTTTTGCATTTTAGGATATCTTAGGATTTCTAAGAAATTTTATATATTTATAAGCATTATAGATATTTTAATCATCAATGAACATATTTTGATAAAGTTTATTTAGTTTGTAGTTTTGTTGAGTTCTGCCAATCAACACGCAATGCCTCCAGAATTCGGCGGGAAGTGGGAAACGGAGTGTATTAACGCTAGGTTCCTTCTGCTTACCCTGCTGTGTGCGAGATACAGCGTGAAGCTGGTATAACAAATATATGTATCATCTTTAAATGCTACGGTGTATATAAAAATACCTATATGTAAATTTATAGTTATTTGTACTTCCTGCTTGATCCTAATAGATTGTTTAGTCTGGTTGACGTCTAGACGTACTATATGTTTTTGTCATNTATATGCATATTTTAAACGACTATTGTTGTTGCACCTACTAATACAAAACATGATAACCAATATGTATTTATACATTATTCATTATCTTTATCGATAATAACGTGACTTGTTTTCTTTTTCGTAATATCCGTTTTAAGGCTCTTGTATAAAATCTTTATAAAAGAGTTTAATTAAGGAGCTTAGTAAGTTTATACTGTCTCACTTCTATCTAAAAGTAGAAATCTTCAATATTTAAGTCTATAATTCCATTTTGGTATAATATAAATTAAGTATTTACTTGATATCCCGCATTTAGCAGAAAGCCAAAGGAGCTTAGTATCAGATTCCCTGCTTTCACTTTTTATCTTTTAATGATATGTTATTCTGGCTTTTAAAACTACTCATTACATTTAATTTAAACTAAGCAATATTTTATAAATAAGTGAATTATTTAAAACTTCTCCAATAATTTGACAGAATTGATGTTAGATATATAACTATTATATATATAATATTTACATATAAATCATTCGGGGCAAGTGGGCGCACTTTTAACTTCAGAGTATCACTGTGCAATATGATAGTGAAATTATAGTAACATAAGTATTAATTTAAATAATCATTTATTATTCTATAAATCAAAATGAAAAGAAAATCAGTATGTCTCTTAGTTTTTTAGGAAAGATAAAAAGTCCAATGAACATCGGAATACGTACAATCGTCTTACGAGTTGTGCCAAATTAGCTTATCTGAATGCACCTTTAAGCGGGTAAGCAAATTTGGCATTTTAAGTAAGTGAACGCTTTGTTTAACAAAATTTAATTTCTTTTACTTATATTACCTAAAAATAATCAACATTTCGTTAAATATAATACAAATTATAATAATCCGAGAGATCAAATTTATTAGTTACTATATTATATTCTAGAACTAAAACTTTTAAGCAGTTTTAACAAATTTAAAATTCCTTGTTCCATTTATATACAATGGTTTGTAATCAGCGTTGCGTAATTGTAATTCACTTACCCGAGCACACCCCGAGAATCCAAAATTCAAACATATTTCCACCGTGTCCGAAGTACTGATACTACTAAGCGTAATCAAAAATTACGCTCACATCTATCCATAAGAATACTTGTTTTATTAATATTAATCGACTTACCAGCCAATTAATTACAATTTCGCAAATAACAAAAATTTCTGGAAGTCCAAAATGTTTCGATTTCGATCAGGAAGGTATTTTAAGCATATTATTAATAAAACGATAGGTGGTGCTGCGCATTGACATCACACTGGCGCTTTAAATTGGCCATCCGTAGCGAACACGTTACCTCTCTTATCTTTATTATGAATTACAGGCAGTGCGCACACATATCCATATAAGTAAGCACTTATCCCGAAAGACACTAACTGAGATCCATTAAGCTTAAAGCTGAAATTTAAAAATCTTTTCAGATCTACATTCGTTAGCAATTACGTTAAACATTAATTGACGTGGCTGGCTGAGAATTTTTCCGGTTGTGCATAATAACTCTATTCCTAATATAAGAAAAAATCTCGATTTAGTTAATAAATTGTTATACTTTAAAGAAAAAGACGGGCATTATTTTGGCATCTATTATTAAATAATGAATATAAATATTAAACGTATATAATCTTAAAACAACACTAAAGAGTAAGTTTTCCTAAACTTTAACTTCCACTGTTAAAGTTGTCTAAATTAACAATCGTTAGAACCTAATACCTCACTTAGCCTCACTTAGCTACAAAGGAAAACATAAAACAAAGTAATTCCTCTTCTCAAAATTACATTTTCGTCCGGGCGGGCTACCCCTGTTACATCACACAAACAGGGCCGGACCGCCATAAAGAAACCATACTAACGGATTTTTCATAAATATTTACATTGGTTCCATTTAATGTACGTGCCGTACGCCCCGACTGTAATAATAACTTGAATTTTTGATATAGGTTCCAAACTTAACATTTACACCCTTCTTATATGATTTTTGTATATTATTTTCAAATTGTAATAAAAATAAGGTGGTAGGTAAATTTTTATATTATATTTTTCTTATTTTTTACACGGTGCTTGTTTTTTTTTTCAATTATTTAATTATTATTCATATCTTTTAAATTATAAATGATCAAAATTCCGATTTTTTATGTACCCAAATTTTAACCCGAGCTTTTAAGAAACTATTTAGGGGAGTTGTGCTTAAGATGGCATACGAAGATAAGATGACACACTACCAATATTGCTTTAAATAATTGCGCTAAGTGCGATCTTATGACGTTTTAGAGAGTGTCTGTAGATGTCGCTAATACTCAAATTCATTATGACGGAAAGTAAACGCACATTGGCAAGTAGTTCATGTTTTCGTAATTTTGAATAGCAGAAAATTTTGCTTTCGCTTTTGCTTGGTGATGAAAATCCACGTAAGGTAAGGATTTTCTATTTGAAGTAATTTTTAATGTAAAATAGGCTTATTATATGACACAACTAACACTAAAAGCGCATTCTTACCTATAAACTTTTGTCACAACTGTTACAATTATATTCACATATCTATTGGGTAAGATGACATACAAAACGTGAGTATAAGATGGCATACTATGTCATCTTACCCTTATGAATAGAATCGATCGATTGACCAATAAAAGACCATGGGTACTGAACAAATTTTAACTGAAAAGCCATTTTTGCAGCCACAAGAGAAGTGCGTACTTAATTAAATTTCTCCATTGCTAAAATCTACTTGTACAGAAAAGTCACGTGTGAAGAAAAAAGTCAGTGTAAAATGCCAACTGTGTTCCAGCTGGTGCCATACTCTATGCGCGAACTTATCAAGAAACATTTTTTTGTGAACTATGCTCGTAAAATTTGATGGTATAAGATGACATACGTTTAAAGTCTAAGATGACATACTATGTCATCTTACCCTATAGGTATGTCGTCTTACACCTGTCGACCTAAGTGCGATTTATGTATGTTTTTTAGTTTTATGTTTCTTTGATTGTTCTGAAACTAAAATACTTTCGTTGATTATGATATATATGATAATATGCGCAATATGCTGATCTCACGTGACTTCATTTATTTCAAATATTGATCTTGAAAGAAAAAGTATGTCATCTTAAGCACAATTCCCCTATATTTTTTTCATTTTAATATAGTAAAGAAAATATATAGTAAAGAAAATATTTTACGGAATTGCACGGTTTAAAATAATTAAATATATTTTAAGTTTTTACATTATTCTATTTTTTATTTATAAAATTAAAATTAGAAAAAATTAAGTAAATTGCATATAGAATGTTACAGCTTCTAATATATTAAAAATGAACAAAAGTGAAACAAGGCAAGAGCAATCACGGTATAATTTAAACAAGTATCGTTTCATGCTCCCTAATCGATGTCGTCAAACAAACTTATGCGGTAAACACTTGGTTAGAAAATATATTTTTGGTATTTTTTTGGTAAGCAAATTAGATTAGACGTCGTTAGCAGCTTTCAGGGGAAAATAAGCGAGAGGATCTCAAGTCCTTTACCTTTTTGATGTTTACCCTCACGGTGTTTGAGAATGTAATAACCCATTTTAGAGCGGTTCTACATCGTGGACCGTTTTTATAGCAGATGGCTACAATATTTAATAGAGTATAATAAACATCGGTTTTTTTTATTTACTTAAGAATGTAATAAAATGTAATCATTTTATTGTTAGTATAAACTTCTCATGTGTGGTGTTATCTACATTAGATATTACGCTCATGATCTCGTGGCGATTACAGGTTCAAATTCCGCATTAAACAAAATTAACTTGATTATATAATATTATATAAACAGAGTAATAAATAATAAATTAAATTAATTATTTTTGATCGTCATGGGACATTGTCGTTAATTACATAATATTATTACCACAATGTTAACGAAACGCTAACGAAAT
Organism: Heliconius hermathena; assembly: GCA_013403705.1. NCBI lineage: Eukaryota > Metazoa > Arthropoda > Insecta > Lepidoptera > Nymphalidae > Heliconius > Heliconius hermathena. Next base: position 1,040,945 of record JAAIXJ010001852.1, read on the forward strand.
GAATTCCCTGTTGATTAAGAAACTTGTATTTTACATGTCACCTGTCAAATTTGGGGTTTGGGGTTGGTAAAAAGTAATTTCGCAGCGTCACGGAGGATGTGTCACGTTACAGGAGTGTCATTTTTCCGGGACTAATGAGACGGGCTCGGTACTTCCGTGCACGCCTTGTTAATAGTTTGTGGTAAGAACCGTTTTGTCACCTTCTTCGGTTAGTTTCCTTCTTCTGTGGATTACAATAAAAAAAATAAATAAAAAATGACATATAAAAAAAATATTTCACGTGAATTAGTTTAGCTTTATATTTTTTTTGCTATAGATACTAAAAGGGTTTTTTAATGATATAAGTATTAGCTATAAAGCCTGATTTTATAATATCATGCGATGTATAATTTATAAAGTGAAATGTAAATATTTTCTTATGATTTTTGGTATAAGAAATAATAAGAGATAAATGATCTTAAAATTCAAATATATGGGTATTCTAAAGATAATCTATAGTTATTTTAATTAAAAAATATCATATTTATTTTCCAACGATTTTAAATAGAAAATGAAACGCAGACAGTTAATAGAACTATTTATTATTATAAATATGTAGATAATAGTATGCATTATATAAAATAGTCTTTCATTGTTCATAGTCCCGTGTGTATTTTTTCTGTTGTTATTAAGTATTCTGTAGGGATTGTCTCGTATTTCTTGTTGCCGGAACTTTTTAATGTACCCATCTGTTCCTAGAGTTTAATAAATCTGACCTACTTAAGAATATCAAAGTAGTGAATAATTTGTTATTATATTAAATACCTATATTCATTTATTTATGTATACTTTAATATCGTTTAATTTTGATATTCAAAAAATGCTGATAACTTCAAATACTGTAGAGACTAAAGTTCAAGTTCTATATTCTTTTTTTTCACGCTGTATCCCGCACGAAGGAGGATAGGCAGAGGAACCTTAGTGTTAAGACTCTGTTTCCTATTTTCCGTCGAATTCTGGAGGTATTGCGTGTTGAGTGGTGGAACTCAACGCTCCGCTTTGCCTCGACACCAGGGCGAAGAAATGAAAATGTGAATTTAAATAAATATTTCCTTTCCTCGACTGGGGATCGAAACCACAATCATTCACATTTACAATCACACACTCGTACCACTGCGCCATGATTGGCCTCAATATATTCATTTATTTAATAAATATAGCATAGCAGATAAAAAGATATTAGTTCCGTCTTGATTTATTAGATTCTTCATTAGATTTTTATTAATCGTCAAAAACACAATTACTGTCATATTTGCTCTTTAAATCAGATAATGTTGAAACATATTATTATATTATAATCTATTTTAAATATTAAACGAGCGATACTAAAGTAAACTTATACTATGCCTCTGGCTGTATATCAATTTTGAATTGAAAGTAAATTGTCGTAATATTAAAATGCCACTACATTCACTGTTCCAAAAGCTAAAGACAATAAATACTATATAATCTAAACGTTAACAAACCCTATAGAATATAATTTTATCATATATATATACTTTAGGTTTTACTTTTCATACAAACACTTTTACAAGAACAAGTGTCCGTGAAGCTGGAGTCAGCTAGGCATAACAGATGCCGATGTGTTGCATAAACATCAGAGTTAGGTGGCCCGGATCTAACCACGTAGGATAGCCTTCCCCATTGCAGCGGAATGATTTGAGGCCATATCAAATTGTCCTCTTCCTCGCGTCACCACAGTCAATAATTGCCTCTATGTCCACCGACACAAGCCGTATAATCACGTGGCACACCGGCCCGGGAACTGTTTTAAAGAGCAGGATGATGGGTAATACGACTGTTTTAAGTTGTTCTGGCCACATGTGAGTAATGTCAGACATTGTGATAGCTCTAATGTGTATTGTTTGTCGGTTCTTAGCTTAATTTCTCACGGTTTCAGTCGTTTAGCGTGTGAGGTGGTAACCTGTGGATCATTTATCACGATCTGATGAATGATGTGAATCCGAGAGTTTTAGTAGATATTGTAATTAATTGCTGTTTAATAAGAGCGTTATATATTTTTGGTATTTTCTTATATTATTTTATTCTTCTTATATAATTCGTAACTAAAGCTTAATATAAAAGTAAATAATTTCCTGAAAGATACGAGATCAAATTGAAAGATACCAGCAAGATATGTACAGTAATCATCGGTATTGTAATTTACATTGGGAGGTTATTCTTCATTTTTAAATGTAATATTTGTGTTTTATTTGACACTAAAATTTATTTGTGGAACAATTGGAATATTATTTCATGTGGAGTGGTGGATATTACATTAGGCTGCTTCTTCCTACCCAATTATATGCGGGATACAGCGTGAAGTTGAAAAATTAGATTTTTTTGCTTCACGCTATATTCTGCTCTTAGAGGGTAGACAGAGGGAACCTAGTGTTAAGATACTCCCGTTCCCCACTTGCGGCCGAATTCTGGAGACATTGCGTGTAGAATGCGAGAACTAAACTCCGCGCTTTACCTCGTTATTGGAGCGAGGAAATGAAAAAAAAAAAAATATTCGTTTCCTCGAGTGGGATTCGAATCCACAACCTGTCTCGTTTCAGTCGCTCGCTTGTGCCGCTTCGCCACGAATGACCTGAAAAGGAATGTGACATATGTAACTATATTTAATATCTAATGACTAATTCGGTAGATTTAAATCTGGGAATGTTAATTCCATGTGAAATCACAGTATATTACTTCAACAGATGTTTCTATCATATAGTAGCGTTACCCTGATGACATTTGGTGGTTTATAATATAATATTTCGTTATGGTAGCCTTGATCTATATTATTCACAGATGCTCTCACCCATTCAATTAGTCGTTGATATTTACAGAAGACTATCGTAAATTAATTTGTAGATTGGTTTTAGGATAATATTGTATTGTAGTATAGCTCGTAGTAGGACGCACGCAATGCCTCCAGAATTCGGCAGAAAGTGGGGAATGGAGTGTCTTAACACTAGTTTTATGTTTTATTTATGTAGGTATTTCTTATTTATAATATTTATAATATAAAGTTAGTCATAATAACCCTTTCTAATGTTAGTAATAGTTAAGGCCGCCGTGGCGCATAGGCACACGGGTGTGGGTGTTGTGGCTGTTGTGACTTCAATGCCCCACTCGAGGAAATGAGCTATTATTAGGCACGAAAGCAAAAGCCCGGCGTTGAAGTCCGCTCAGGCACCTACATTGCCTCGAAAAATTTATCGGAAAGTGAAGAACAGAGTGTATTAACACTAGGTTCCCTCTGCCTACTCTGCTGTGTGCGGGATACAGAGTGAAGTCATAGTAAATCGATTAATCCAAATGAACCACGACACAATAAATAATGAAAACTAGATATAATTTATATTATCAGATTAAAAAAATCGTAGGGGTGCAAAAATATAAAAGTACAATATTAATATCTTAATGTATATTTATCTCTGGCAATGGAACCTATTCAAGTCGACCTCATTTTCTAACAGTCCCGAGGCCTCTTTGCTGCAGTCTTTCGGTACCTGTGCGGCCACAGTTACCAGTGTTCACTTCTTACATTATATTCTTTATTTCAAGTGCACTAAGGGTTACAATATAGCGTTTACTTATTATCCATGGCGTCGTACGACACTCCGTAAAAACAGACTTTCATATGTTGTCTCGACCCATTTTAAAAATGGAAATGTCTCTTGGTAAAATATTTTAAATTGTTGCTTTTTTCATGCGAAATTAATATAGTTTATGGTTTTTTAATATAATGTAATTTAAGCTCATATTATAGGTACATATATTAGTCTTTATTGTTTTTAGGTTCACACAGCTCATAGCAGAGTAGGCAGAGGGAACCTAGTGTGAAGACACCTCAAATTTCGGCAATTTCTACAGCCATGGCGTGTTAAGTGATGGAATTAAACGCCGCGTTTTGCTTTGACACCAGAGCGAAGACATTAAATATTTAATTTTGTCGAGTGGGAATCGAATTCACAACTTGTCGCTTTTTTAGTCACACACTAGTGCCCCTGCGCCACGACTGGTCTTAGTTCAGTGAAATGTTATTGTTCAATATATGGTGGGTACTTGAGGAACATTTATTGAAGAAACCCGATATTTTTCTGACTCCATTCCTATATTTCTAAACATATCCTAAGAATGTTTCAGGGCTAGCCTTTAGTAACTACTTATTTATAGCCCTCGTTGTGTCCCAGCTACGCTACGAGTACAAGGGCTCTCGACCAAGTATCACTTTCATTGGATATATTGGTTTCGTATCACGTTTCACATTCGTTGGAACTTGGAGCGCTGCAAATTACTCCGGCCGCGGGCGTTAGTCAATTTAGACATGTCTTAGTTGTTACTTCTAGTTGTAATTTCTAGTAGTATTTTCTAGTTGTAATCTCTAGTTGTAATTTCCAATAATATTGGTATAATACGCTTTTCTTATTTCCTTTGTTTCCTTTACGGCAAGTTACTCCTAATGTGTGCGTAATTCCGTAGATTTCTTGGTTAAGTTGTTTTAGATTGACTTGATATTTCTCCATTGTATGAGGCTTAGAATGAAGTAACAGTCATTTGCTGATGTAATATGAACATGGATTTTAACTTTTTTTATTGTTAAAGAAATAGTCATTTAATATTATTATTTAAATTTATTTGTACATGGTTGTAAAAGATTTTGTTAAATTATTAGTAAAGTGTAAGTATAATGTTTTGCTTATCGACGGATTTTTCGTCGAAAGTCGTCTTCTCCTTAACTTAGTCTTTTAAAAAGGGGGAACTGGTGACCGCTAATGCTAAATATACAATAAACAATATTAAAATTACTTAGTGTACTCATTTATCAGGGCGACAGGTTGTGAATTTAATTTCTACTCGAGGTAATGAAATATTAAATATATTGACTTCCTCGCCCTGGTGGCGAGACAAGCGCGGCGTTGAGTTCCGTCATTCAACACGCAATGCATCCAGAATTCAGCTAAAAGTGGAGAACGGAAGTGTCTTAATGGGAACAGAGTGTCTTAATAAGAGTCTACTACTCTGTTATGTGCGCGGTACAGTGTGAAGCTAAATAAATTTAATATTTGTTTACAATATTTTATACTGTACACTTTATATTGAAAAGATTTAGTCTTATGTATTTGTAAAAGTTTCGACGTCAGCTTTGTCCCCGGTGGCTCGATCATTTGTATTACTCTTGTTTAAAGTGCGGTTACACTCCTTCCCAAAGGGGAAATAAATAGCAGCTGTCCTTTGAACACAACAAATAATGTATTTAATATATTTCTTTATTTTATTTATTTTAGACAAATTGGTTTTGTTTTATTGTTTTATTAGCAACGTGTAGGTATACGTATAGTATAACATCACACGATTGATATTTTTTTAAATAAAATCAATAAAATCAATGATGCCAGTCGTGGCGCAGGGGCACAAAGTGTGACTGTAAAACCGACTGGTTGTGGGTTCGATCCCCACTCGAGGAGATGAAATATTTATTTAAATTTATATTTCCTTTTCTTCGCTCTAGTGTCGAGGACAAGCGCGGCAATGCCTACAGAATACGGCAGAAAGTGGGGAACGGAGTGTCTTAACACTAGGTTTCCTCTGCCTACCCTGCAGTGTGCGGGGTAGCATTAAATTAAATATCCTATTAGAAACACACCATATAATAATTACATAATTTCTTATATTGTAGCTAGTTAATAGCTAGATTAACGAGACATATATTAAAACTTTCATATAGTTAAATTGTTTATTTATTACAATAGAAACTACAAAATAGTTGCCATGTTTTCCAAATCCAACCAGACTACAAAATTCGTCCCTAATCGTTAATTATTCAGCCAACCTAATGGCCGCTTTTCAAATTACTCTATTCAGTTCTACTTGTTATCTTGTTAGTGGCACGGCAAGGACTTACTGGACTCAGCGGTTTCTCTGCTAATTCCACTTAAAATCGACTTCAATCTTCATTCACGATTGCTCTAAGCCCTTGATTTCTTATTCATTGTACTTTTGGGATCTTCTGTTAGTAGGCATTATGGTGAATGACATGGGTTGAAGACGTAAATGATGTGAAAGTAATCTGATACGTAGATATCAACATGGTTTCCCTTTCTCTGAATTAGTAAGTACCTACAACGTACCTATATATACGAATATATACGAAATGTATTTCAGATTTACGTGTATCTCGTACACAGCAAGGTAGGTCCCCTATCTACCTTGCTGTGTACGAGATACACGTAAATAGAACCTAGCGTTAAGACACTCGCTCCCCACTTTCCGCCGTATTTCGAGGCGGATTTTTTTTATTGCTGTGCTTTTCTGGCTTGGTGCCGAAGCGAAGAAATTCAAATATTAATAATTGGTAACACATTCCCCCGAGTGGAGGGAACCCCAATCGTCTCGTTATAGTTGCATTCTTATGACCCTGCGCGCGACGGCCTCAAATAATGTATGCCAATAATATTTCGCACTATCAAGCTTAAACATTTATCGTCGTGAAGCTACATACATTTATAATTCATTTTCTTCTGGTAAGGTAATGGTGTAAACAGTGGGGACATGTTGTGTGACGTTGACGACCCTTGATGTTGTCAAACGATACGATGACGAAGATAATCATAGGGTTGTTGGTCATTGTCCTTCCATGTCTCTATCGATTACAATGTTTGTAGGTGCATTGCGAAGACTGTATAGTAGAATTCATTTCATCATTTCAGCTTCACGTTGTATCCTGCACACAGCAGGGTAGGCAGAGGGAACCTAGTGTTAAGACACTCCGTTCCCCACTTTCTACCGAATTCTGGAGGCATTGCGTGTTGAGTGGCAGAACTCAACGCCGCGCTTAGCCTCGACACCAGAGCGAAGAAATGGAAATATAAATTTACGTAAATATTTCATCCCTTCGAGTGGAGATCGAACCCACAATCAGTCGGTTTTACAGTCACAATTCGTGCCGCTGCGCCACGACTAGCCATCATTTAAGTTATTTAATTACATTTAAGACAGAGTACCTACCTATATATAGATATATTAACACGTAGAAGGGGAGTTTCATGACAGAGACGTTAAGGTAAAAAAGTAAAAAAGAAATAAGCAAAAATGTTTATATATAAATATATTAAAACAAATAGCAACCTATTTGTTACTTATTAAATTTTCATTTGGCATTGATCTTGTTGAAATAACTAATCAGATATTTTTAATTTTAATATTACCTAATCCTTATGAAAACTCTATCGTTCCCCAGGGTAAGGGGAGTACGGGGTAGCCAATTTTGGGAAGAACTATATTGGATTTTCTCTATATTTTGTCGTTATCAATAATTGCACACGCTGCATATGCAAATAAGTATTATTCACCCATACAATGTAAGGTACATCACCTCTATGTTTTCAACGTCAGAATGAGCATTTTGAAGTCCTTGTTTTTTTCTGAGTTTTTTTTCATTTAACATCTTAGTTTTGGTTGGAGATTGAAGTAAAAAATATACGTCGTGCCCCGTGGATACGTCTCCATATCTAAATTTGAATGAAATTAAGAACAAAAAATTAAATTAATAACTAGAACTATTTTATTCAAAACAGAAATATATGTATAATGTTGTTAGAAATGTATAACAAAAATAATAGTAGTAATCTAAACATATCAGTTATTTTTTTTTTCGGAATCACACAAATTGCCACACAAAATCACAGAGAAAAAGTTTTCTGTTCATGAAAAATGTCGCGTATATACTCGCAACGACGACCAACGACCAAGTTACCAACGAGCATACTAGACCATTTTGCAGTCTTTAGCAAAGACTGACGCAAATTAGTACTATACATAAGAAGAATTTTCATCTTATAAGTTATAATGAATATTTTTCAAAGTTATAATAATTATTTGTCAAATAACGCTATTCTATATTTTATGAGATGGAAGCTGAAACGAGCGCTCTTTGAAAGAACCGTAAATAAATAGAATTACTTTCAGGTTCCCAACTTTGTTCAAAGTTAGGAGTTAATCTCGAAACTTGAAGACGTAATATCTCGTACAATCTTGATTATCGCGACAAAAACGATATTTGTTGCCTGAACTTTCATTGACGTGTGGACTTGAGTTAAGTGTTTGAATTTTTGATAACTGTATTTAGTGTTTGTCCTCCGGTAGTTCCGGAGGTTGCAGAAGTTTCATAAGCAAGCAAAGTGTCTCCTATAAAGTTGTCTGCGATGGATAGCAATTCCGTATCTCCTATGCCTGAACTGGCGCCGATTGCGGAGTTCGACAAGTCACCGCCTTCTCCGCCCAATGAGGAGGTGCCAATGGACGATTTACCGCCACCTCCTGCCACCATCTCCCAGGCTGAAGGGAAAAAGATTAAAGTGTAAGTAGCCTATCTGTGTATATAACCTATTTATATATTTTATTACGTTCCTTTAAAGTAAAAAAATGATACGGGGTTTCTATAGTAAATTTCAGGTACTCGGTAATCTTATCTGTAATTTCTAATGTATTATAAATAATTTATTATTAGGTAAATTTGTATAGGTAGACATTTCTAAAGCGCCCTCTAGTTTTTTATTTCATATTACTACATATCAAAATCAATGTTAGCTCAATGATGAAATCTGCTAGTTTTGATAGTTTCCCACAGATGGCGCTGAAGCACAATATGTTTAAATAAGTGAAATTATATATTTTACATTACTTATTATTTAAAATTTGAATTTGTTAATAAATTATATTATTTAATAAAATACTATCCAAAAAAATGCATAAATGCAATTAAATACTCTTTACATGTATCCTTTTCTAATTGCAATAAAAATATATATGCTGTCTCTATCACACAGCCGATATGTAGAGTTGAAGTAGGGCGCATATCGAGTCCGTTTCGACTCGAGTCGAGATCTCGGATAGTGGTTACGCGATCGAGGAGGGAAACATGCTCATGTGATTGCCGCCAGATTTCCAATTTCGAACACTTTTTTCACTATCGACTGGCGTTTTGTGTTTTGTGTAATTTTATTTTATTTTTGTAACTAATTGAACCGTAACCAGTGATTTGTTTGTTTGTGAATTTTATTTACAAAGAAAATGACACGTAAAAGCCAAACGTAAGTTTTATTTTACATAATCTTTATATATAACAGATGTAATTATTTACAATGTTGAGAGTTGCAAAAGTTAACCATTTTTTTTTATTTATTTATGTTTAATATTTTGATAAGAAATATAAAGAAAAAACCCACTACTTTTTATCTTATAACATACTTTTCGTATACGTATTTACTTAGCTTGTTTGCATAAATGTCATTAAAGAGTTTAACTAATGTTGTTAAATTTAGTACACATTATCTTATTTAAATTAATATTATTTGAATAAATTTAATCTAACTAAAATAAAACATAATAATAAATGAAAAAAAATACATTAAGAATATGTATTAGAATGGGATATGTATATAAAAACTTATTTAAAAACTGGATACTTTTAAAAGTATCCAAATACGAACGAGAGAAGAATTACTCGACAGTTTCTTTATTAAAAGCGAAGCCAGTTTTAAGTCTTTAGATTGATTATATTTGATGAGTGTGGAATTCAAACATAGCGGACGTCAGTAGAGTCCCCAATTACGTGTAAAAATTTCATTGTAGTAATTGAACATGATCATATTACAAGGATATCCGTTACTTTAACAGTTAATGACTATTATTGACAAAATAAATTATTTCTCACTTATTTATTTAGATGATAACCCGTTATATCTATACTTTAACCGCTTATTGTATTATATATCAGAATATGAAATTATTAGGACTTTAGGAGAATAAATTGCTGTTTGTGAACATGGAGATATGACCTCCAAGAGCTATATTGAATATAATTTGTAGTGGGTCTCAGTCGCAGGGAGCTAGTCTCTCAGGAAATGGGATAAAATTGATGCCGTTTAATGTTGCGCTCGCGCACGGGACACATGAGATCGCAACAATATCGACTGTGGTTGAATATTTTAAATTGAATGTAATATAACTTACTTTTATATAAATTAGCTTCACGCTGTATCCCGCACACAGCACGGTAGGCAGAGGGAACCTAATGTTAAGACACTCCGTTCCCCACTTTCTGCCGTATTCTGGAGGCATTGCGTGTTAAATGGCAGAACTCAACGCCGCGCTTAGCCTCGACACCAGAGCGAAGAAATGAAAAATATAAATTTAAGTAAATATTTCATCTCCTCGAGTGGGGATCGAACCCACAACCAGTCGATTTTACAGTCACACTTTTTGCCGCTGCGCCACGACTGGGCTCAACTTTTACACTTACACTTTTATATGATTTTTATAATGTTTTAAATATAATAATATATAGAGATAGCTTTATGCGATAATATCGATAATATATAATGTATTATACATAGCTGTATCTGCTTATATTTAAGCACTTAATTATTTTTTTTTATTTTTGGTAAAATATAAAAAGTTCATTTTGAATTATACAATATTCAATTAGATATATGAAAACTTAATTATTAAAATATTATTTTTGACATATGTTTTAACGCGAAATTTCGAGAACCTATAATAAAAAAACATAATAAAAAACTTGAGTGATCTTACTAAAAAAAATTACATTAATTGGAAAATCTGTTTTTTAATTTTGTAGAAAAAAATAAAGTTTGCCTTTTAGTTTCATTCTTGTATTGCTTAGGTTTAAAGTAAAAGTTTCATACTCTGAATTAATTAACTCGTACTTTTAATAACTTCTTGTTGCGTCGAACTTACGAAGCTTTCAAGTGATAGCTAATTAAACTTGGTAGAAATTGTTAACGTATTATAATATTTAGTTTACTTGCTAATAAGATTTTCTTAGCGTTAATATTTTTAATTAATTAATTAATAATTTATTAATCTTAAATGTAGTATTTTTTATATAATTTCATTTAAAAATTTTGTCATTTGTAATTTTCTCTCCTTTTTTTTCTTCTTTACATATATTCTTATTATTATATATTTTTCTAATAATAATCAAAATAAGTATTAATGATATTTTTCAGATATTAATTACGTTAATTTTCAATAATTATATTCATTTTAAGATATGTAATAATGTGTAGAGAAATATATTTTTCGAATTTTCGAAATTAACATTTCTAGGTTATGTTTACACGAATGATAAGACCAATTAAGTACATTTTTACCAAATCGGATCTAATATAGAGCTCGTTGACTTTCTTTCCAGTTACTTTTATTAACACCTCAGACGTGTAGTTAGATTAGTGTCATAGAACCGTTTTTGCGTGAAAGAAATTGCTTGTTTATAAAAAAAACTTGTCAAGTTCCAGTTGCGAATTGAGAGCGATGAGAGCGGAACGGGTTGGGCCGGCTTATGCACTTGACGGATCATCCGCCATTATAAGTACCTACGAAACTTACTATATTATCTACGAAATATTTCCCTAGATACAAGGGTGTATCTAGAGATAGTTTCTTGGACTTTATTTTGTTCAAAGAACAGATATTTTTGTGTGAACGCTGTTTGTTTTTTATATTTTCGGGACAATTTTTTTGTTAGTAAACTCTGGAGTGGGAACAGACCCGCCCCACCCTATTCCTACATGCCTAGGTAGCTAGATAACTGGCATTATATTTCTTATTCGACAAAAATAAATATAACACAGGCTTTAATTATTGATTTATAGTACAAAATGATTATACTCTACATGCCTATATGCTCTACATACCAAGACATTGAAAACAATGCCGCGATCGTAACTGGATGCCGTTATGTAATGTTATACAACGTAATTATTTACGTTCATCGATGCATCCGTAAATATATCGATGATTTCATTTATTAAGGATTTATAAGGGACAATGTGTACTCTCGATTAATTTATTCTCGTAACGTAATTTAACGCGTATTATGTATCTATACTCGATTTATTATGGCATGACAAAATGTAAACAAAAAAAATCTGTTTCTCAAACTTTATGGTATTTTTTTATTTGTATTTAATTTATTTAACGTGGAGCTTTCTACATACAGCATTATTGCTTGTTGTGCTTGAATGTTATATATAAAATATCTTTGTATAAAATAAGAATACTTATTAATATCCTTAAAAAAAAGATGGAAATCGATTTTAACAGTTTAATAGCAAAAAATGGCCAGCTGTGCTAGATTTTTAAATATCGCAACGTTAAAATTTATAGTCTTGTCGCAGTAAATTATCGTAATATTTTTTGTTTTATTTTCATTTTATTTCACCCATTAAGGTGTTATTTTTCATTTCTCATTCTTCTTCTTCCTTTCTGGCTTCTTCTTCGCTTGGCATTAATCCCGGTGTACGTTGCCAGGCTCTGCCTTCCTGCTTAATATACTCCACTTTGCACGATCCGTAACGTATTTTTAATATCTCATTATTATAAAATAAATAATATTTATTATAAAACTCTCGTGAAATAAAATAAGTTTGTTTTAAGATTTCTCAGTTAGGCAATACAGAGAACTTTGTGCGGAGGCGTCTTAAACTATGCTTGACCTCTTTTCCAGTCTGTAGCAGGATTAAAGTGGACTTATATTTTGCATAACGTTGCAGTTTAAACGATCCACAGAGTTTAATCGGAAACTTGGATAGTATACTTTCGTCTTAAAATCTTAAAATAGTATTTGAAAAGAAGTTGATGCTACTTTAATAAAAAAAAAATATTAAAAAAAATAAAGTAACGTTAACGATACTTTCCGGTTATACAGGAAAACTTATATGTGCTTTAATTAAATATTAAAAAACAAATGTTTTTCAAGAGATTCGAGTTTATTTTTTAGAACGTACGGTAAAGCCGAACGGATGCTCTGCACTCATATTTCTTGACTTCCTTCATAAAGATAATTTCTAGGAAACCAGTTTTTCTATAAGATTGTTAATATAAATATTAAAACGACACAATATATAATTAACTGTAAATTATACCTGATAGTCTTTTTAGAGTTCCTTAACTCTTAAGGAAAAAAAAAACCCTTATAAGATCACTTTGTTGTCCGTCCACCTGTTTGTCTGTTAAGAGCCTTTATCTCGGGAACGCTTGGAGATATCGAGTTGAAATTAAAACCATACATTCAGATCGACGAACCCATGATTTCTACATTTTCTTAAAAAAAAGCCGTTTATACAGGTATTACAGGTTATTACAGGTATTACTAGTTCAAGAAAAAAATCTGAAAACTATACATTTGTGGTGAAAGGGGTGCCCCCATTTGGTATTAAAGCCAAAAAAAGTTCAAGTGAGGTATCAGATATAAGGGCCCTGGGTAAGCTTAGCTTAAATTTCAGAAACAGCTCGAGGTCTCCAATTTTTGTATGGAACCTTCGGTGGGCGAGCCCGACTCGCACTTGTCCATTTTATATAATGTATAAAATCATACCTAATGTTTGAAAAGGTAATATTATCATTATTATATTTATGTATATTTTTTTAGACTATTATAATATAAAAAAAATAGTTTTTGTCTCACAAATTTTACTTTTGTTTGGCAACATTACAAAGTACGTATTATTCACGAGAGTTCAACTGAGTAATAGTAAGCATTTTTCTCCATAGAAACTAAAACTTTCACCTATTGTTAATATGAAGATACATAAATTTTATATTTAAATTTCTAAGTTATGTAAAATAGTAAGGTACCTATACGTTATGTAATACACGATGTTCTCTATTTTTATTAACATAATTTCATTATGTAACAATTTGTAGGTACTTACTTTTAATTTTTATTTATAAGATATATAATTCTTTTTAATTAAGACATACCAACACAATGTGTATGATAACTAATGTTTATATAACTTGTAACTGAACGCAATTTAAAAAAAAAACTTTTTAAACTTATTACGTTGGTGGCGGCAATATACGACATAAAAAAAAATGATTTTCTGCATTAGATAATTATTTACTACGATTTTAATCTATTTCTCATATAATAGATGTGATAAAACAAATAATATTGTAACAATACGATTTCCTTTATTGTAAATCGTAAAGGGGATATTGCATGTGAGCGGCGGCCCTCCACTAGCTCATATCCTATTGATCACTTTCGACATATCACTTGGTTGTACCGAATGTGCTTTAAACTATGAGAAAATAATTTAATAAGCAAAACGTAAATACAAGATTACTTTATTAATTTCTACAGAAATTTAAACGTTTTCATAGTCTATATATGAGGAGAAATATCGAGAAAACCTTGACTATAAGCGGGAAGGAAGAAGGAACCCACACTATTTCTTTTATATGAGAGGCAAAGAGAGAATACAGTCATATATACTTATTTAGAAAACGTATAAAAATTTGAACGCAGCGGGACTCGAACCCGCGCCTCCTGCGTTCATGCGAACGCATGGCTTAGTGGTCAGAGCGCCTGGTCGGTTTCCAGGAGGCGCGGGTTCGAGTCCCGCTGCGTTCAAATTTTTATACGTTTTCTAAATAAGTATTTTTCTTTCTTAAGTGTGGAATAATACTTTAAAAATGTTTAAAAATACAGTCATATATTTTAGGATCTTTGCTTATATCGTAATGTATAGAAAAATAGTTTAAAAAAAAAATAAACGTCATGTTACACTTAAACAGCAGTTCACTAGAAATACATACGTACCTACGTATAAAAAGCTCTTCTTCAACCACTTATAATATTAAGATAGCCATCTGTCACTGTTCCAGGCCTTGATTTAATCTGGGCATCCTTATAATAAAATAAACGTATATCTTCGACACCCACTCACGATCCTACTTCTAATAGGCGTGCCTAAATCTATTCTTTGACACAGTTGATATGTGTGTTACACAGTTAAATAATTGGTAGTTAATATTTAACTATTACTTACGAAGTTATAGGATTTTTCTAGGTTATCATATTCTCCACTCTTATTTGAAAGACTTTATGCCACGAATACGTCATGTCATATACGAGGTCGAGAAAGTTAAAGTTTTAATTGCGCCACGATTTTTTAAATTAAACTGTATTTGTATAAAAATTAAAATTAAATTAAAATTAAAATTAGCTTCACGCTGTATCCCGCACACAGCAGGGTAGGGAGAGGGAACCTAGTGTTAAGACACTCCGTTCCCCACTTTCCGCCAAGTTCTGGAGGCATTGCGTGTTGAGTGGCGGAACTCAACGCCGCGCTTTGCCTCGACAACAGAGCGAAGAAATGAAAATATAAATCTAAATAAATATTTCTTTTCCTCGAGTGGGGATTGAACCCACAACCAGTCGATTTTACAGTCACACTTTGTACCCCTGCGCCACGACTGGCCTCAAGTATAAAAGTTGAGACCTAATTTAAATCTACATACGATGTTAATGTTTCCATACTGTAACTAATCACTTTAGGAGATCAATTAGGTATCCAATATTCCATGAGTTAAAAAAACACTAACCGTACATACGGAATACGGTATTGCTTCAAATTGATTTTTGCATTTTTGACAATGTTTAGTTTGCTGGAATTTTAATTAAATAATAGTTTATATATTATATTAGTCGACATGGATAAAGTTTTTATCGATTTGTTTCATGTATTTTTTTTCGTATTTACAATGTTCCATTTTTTAAATCATTTTAATATACACTAAATATATTTTTTTAAATATAATATATGAAATATATTCTCAATAGTACCTACCTACTATCCAAAACGTGTTGATCACCTTGAGTTACTGGATTAGTTGCAACATATTATAGTATGTAGAAGCTGGGTCGGATATTACTATAAACTAAAACAAATTACTGCGAAGAAACTGAATATATTGGGTTATTCGGAATGTCACTTCGTTTTTTTTCTTGTGATAGTGGTCCGATACCTTTTGCCACCTTTCTGATAGTAGTATGATTCAACACTCATAAAATTTTTAGTTTTTACTTGGAGTAAACTGACCTAGGTGATTTTTGTCCTCTTCATTTTCAAATGAAGAGGACAAAAATCAGCTTGCTTCAGCAAAAGTTTTTATTTATTATATAAAATGTAAAAATATTCTCACTTACCCGACAATAAGTCTTACATTTGTGGTCCTGAAGTCGATTCAAGTGGAAATAACATGAATCGTGTATGCGAATATTTCCACCATTTTCAATATTCACATCTTGAAATGCTGACAATGGCGTTTGAATATATAAAATGCGACGTTTCAGACGAAACTAAAGGTGTTCAAGGATATTTGACGGGGCTCGTAATAAATATATTTAGAATCTAATACATAATCATATTGTATGTATGTAAAATAATGTTTTATTAGATGAATCTAATTTATTAATACAAAAGAACATGTTTTTAAGTGACGGACTTTATATTCCTTATTTATAATTTTGTTAATTTGAACGTGCGTACGTTAACAGATAAATCATAGTATCAAAATAAAATCAGCTTCACGCCGTATCCCGCACACAGCAGGGTAGGCAGAGGGAACCTAGTGTTAAGACAGTTCGTTCCCCGCTTTCTGCCAAATTCTGGAGGCATTGCGTGTTGAGTGGCAGAACTCAACCTCGACATCAGAGCGAAGAAATGGAAATAAAAATTTAAATAAATATTTCATCTCCTCGAGTGGGGAACGAACCCACAACCAGTCGGTTTTACAGTCACAATTCGTGCCGCTGCAAAAGCATTTTCAAAACATTTGCTTCTTATTGGTATTTCGGATTAGCCAGTAAACGGTAATATTTTATTTAATGAAGGACAAACTTTTGCTATAAAAATATCTCTATATTTTCCACTAAATAAACTAATTTATAGTGAAAAAGATAGTCTCTTGCATAAGAGCTTCTATCAGTCGCAGAAGGAAATGGCCGCGGCATACGGAAGGGTAGGACAGGCGGAAAATCACGTTGATGTGGGTAACCAAAGGACCAGTAGTAGATAGGGGATGTGTATGGAAATAACTCAGTTAAACTTTTTTATGTCGCAATTTGAAAAGAAAAAGCGTATGTTGAAGGTACTGGAATTTTATCTATTTTACCTAAGTATGGGTATATATTTTTAGATTTCAAAATGGAGTTTGGAATTCGTTTAGATATATCTTATATTTTAAATTTAAGCATCGTAATTTTTTTTTGTTGATTTACGGCCGGTAGATTCGTTGTCAGGTGAATCTAATGAACTTTTATTAGAAAATTATCTTCGATAACTGGAGCTTTTTAATTATTAAAGAAAATTATTAAAACTATACTTATTGATTGAATAAAGCGGGGTTCTAGTTTGAATAATAAATAAATATATCTTAAAGGCATAATAATGTATTGAAAAGTTTCTATGCAATTGTGGAGGTCATCGCCCGGAGGATGGAGTAATTTGTACGTATTACAAACTTTCCACCTAACCTGGGGTTATATAGTTTCACTTCCATGGCTATGAGAGAGTGTCAACTGTTTATTACATTATGCACAGTTTACTTGCATGTGAAGTTATATGGACCTAAGTTTAATTGTAAAGTATTACTATATTAAGGTGAAATAATATGATATTATTATAAATAATATCATTTATGAATTAATAATATCATAGAAATTTTAAACAGGTATTTCATCTTGTACAATGTGCAATAAAAATATTAAAAAAAAGAGAGAGAGTGAGGCCGGTCGTGGCGCAGCGGCACGAGGTGTGACTGCAAAATCGACTGGTTGTGGGTTCGATCCCCACTCGAGGAGATGAAATATTTACTTAAATTTATATTTCCATTTCTTCGCTCTGGTGTCGAGGTTAAGCGCGGCGTTGAGTTCTGCCACTCAACACGCAATGCCTCCAGAATTCGGCAGAAAGTGGGGAACGGAGTGTCTTAACACTAGGTTCCCTCTGCCTACCCTGCTGTGTGCGGGATACAGCATGAAGCTGATAAAAATATAATTACAAAATTTTATGTCATATTGACTTCAACTGGATTATTTGGCAGTTAAAATTTTGTAAATTTAACGTATCATAATAAATGATGATATAACACTTAATTATAATGAATTTAATAATTTCATTAATTTATAATAAGTATATACATTATACATATTTGGAAATATTATAAAATTGGTTTTAGACAGGATTTTTTATATTATTTCCGGATAGTATGATATTTTTTGGCACATTTTTTTACTATTTTTAATTTATAAAAAATGTATAAAAAAATTCGTGGCACTGAAGTTATTGGGTCGATTAACATTAGACAAAATGGTACCTAAACGTATAACTTCTTAATTATACATGTTGCGTGTGAATATTGAAATGCGATAAAAAATAAGGTCAGCACTGATAAGTTAACTACATATATCTTAATTATATACAGATCTATTTTTATAGTAAAGCTGAAAATAAATAAATTAATATTTTTGTATAGAAATTATGGCCCTTGTCAAAATATAGAAAAAAAATATCTATTTTTATGCAGAAATATTTTTTGATACGCCGCACTTCGTTACAGAGAGATTTTATCCCCGTGTGGGACTTGAACCCACAGTCGTCGTATAGTATATAAAAAGCTTATTTTAGTTAGTAACTCTGCATATAAACCTATTATTTGTTATTAGGAATATTGCGGTATCAGCAATACATTCGAAAACACTTTCATTGGCACCTTTCTCTTAGTTGTCTGTTTCACTTGCAATTCACCGAATAGAGATAATAATTTTATTAGAATATTCCTGTAAATTGGTTATAATAATATCATAATAAATAGTATAATTAAATAAGTGAGACTATAATATAAAAAACTTTGTTTTTAAAATTATCAAAAAAAGAAATAAGAAAAAGAAGAAATTTCTTTTCCATTCTCCTCTCGTAGGAGAATGTAATAAAACTTATTAAAAAAAACATTTTTATTATATTATTATTATTAATATAGTATTGTGTATTTTGTAAGCGATTGAATAGAATAGTGCATTGCAACGGAGAGACTGGTTATTCAAATACGCTATTATCTAGTTATACAACGTCAACGAAACTTGTTTGTGACCCTACAGCAACTAACTGCGATAGAGTGCAAACTTGACGACAAGTATCGATGTTCGCTAAGATCCTTTATACATATATAACTAAATAATATAATTATACAAGAATCTCTGTATTTGACAGAGGTCTCTATGTGCTATAACTTTATTGCTATTTTAAAATATATACCTATTATTTACTAATTGTATGTCTTGTCCCTACATTTCTTTTAGTTTTATACTGTATATGGCACATAGCATGTTAATTTCCCCACTTTCCACTAACTTCTGGAAACATTGCGTGTTGAATTGTGCATGTAACTCAACGCTGCTCAACGAATCAACTCAACGAAATAATTTATTTTCTCGAGCGAGAATCGAACCCACGACGTGACGCGTTAACAGTCGCAGGCTGGTGCACCTACACCACGATAGGCTGACATCTCTCCATTTTATTATGATATTTAATACGAAATAATAAAAAAAAGCATATTCTAAATATATCACCCATATTTTTTCAAAACAATTGCAACGAACTAATTATATAGTATAAAATAAACAGACACATACTGATTACGTCAAAAATTCAAACTAAATACGTACATTACTCAACCTTATAGCATAGCAGGTGGACCAAACACCAGGTAATGACAGACAAGAGCAGCGGAACGTGACGGCAGATCAAAGACTGACGTGTTGTGACAGTGCTCTAGTTTGTACGAAATCATTTCTTTTACAGAGGTCAATAGATACTTCGCAATGTTCCAAAATTCGGACCAGATGGAAAAGTGTAACGGCTTACGGTAAATAATACAAGTTACCTCACGTTCAGAATTAAATGTGCGTTAGAGTAAAATGTGTGTTTGTAAAAGGTTATTTTAATAATTTTAATATGCATTTTTAACTAGGCTAGTCGTGGCGCAGTGGCACTAGAATGTGATTATAAGCGCAACAGATTGTGTTTATATTTTTTGGTTATTTATAATATTTCCAGTTTTTCGTTGTCGTGTCGAGGGAAAGAGCGGCGTTAAAATCTGCCACTCAACGCGCAACGCATTCCGAATTCAGCAGAAAACGGAGAACGGAGTGTCCTAACACTAGGTTCACTCAGCCTATCCTGCTGTGCACGGAATATAGCGAAGCTAAAATAAAATAAAAATATATATTTTAAATTGGATGAAATATATTTCTAAGAGCTTTTAAGTTATATCTGAAATTATAAATTTAATTACTTTAATTTATATACGAACATCTGCTATCGACGAGGAGCCTTCTCATGAATTATAAGTGTGTACGACTAGGATATTATATTTCACATATCCACAGGACATTCATGCACCCCACCACTCCAGCTCTTGATAGCCAATTTATCCGTGTCCAGTGCCATCCCGTCCGTAATTTGCATAAATTGATTGCACTGTTCTTGCGTCTGATACGGCTCGCTAATGTTGGCACAGAGGTGCGCGTGCGCCGCCGCCTAGCCCGCAGTCGCACGCCCCACCGACCGACTGGTACACGTTTTGCGGTAATGCTTAATAACATCGTATGGTGTAACCTGATAATTTCCGTGGGATTTGTGCATTTTTTTTAAACATCTTTTTTTTATGACCGGTCGCCATAGTACTTGATGATCTCACTTGCAATGCTAGTGTGGCTTACGTGATATGAACTTTGGTGATTACATTTATTAGTATAGTGATTAAAAATCAACTGTTGTAGGCCACGATGCGTCAGAGATATCAACTAAAACAGCGGCCGTACGTATTTTGATTTGTTTTTATCGTACTGTAGATACTTATGACTTTTATGAGTTTATAACTTGCTTGTTTGAGAATGGCGGTAATATTAAATATGGTAATTAATAGATTTTATGAGCCGCAAACTTTTAGTGAATACAATAGGAAGAAAGTAATGTCCATTTATATTCAGTCATTATTCGAAACAATAGCATTCCTTGAGGCGCTTTGATGCAGTGCATGATAATCTGAACCACGGAAAGGTTGCAGCCATTGTGTTTTCGATGATATGATTAGACCTATTTTTATGCGATCGATGATATGATTAGACCTATTTTTATGAGATAAATATGTAACACTGACAGATAAAAAATATAATTGTATTTAATCTGAAAAAAAAAAACGTAAATTTATTTTTACTTCTACGATTTTTTCACGGCATATATTTGAATAGGAGGCCAGTCGTGACGCAGCGGCACGAAGTGTGACTGTAAAACCGACTGGTTGTGGGTTCGATCCCCACTCCCACTCGAAGGCATGAAATATTGCCATTTCTTCGCTCTGGTGTCGAGGCAAAGCGCGGTGTTCAGTTCTGCCACTGAACACGCAATGCCTCCAGAATTCGGCAGAAAGTGGGAAACGGAGTGTCTTAACACTAGGTGCCCTCTGCCTACCCTGCTGTGTGAAGCTGATACAGCGTGAAGCTGATTTTGATTTATTTTTATATATTTGAATATACTTGTAATAATTGGGATTTATAGTAATTATAATAGTTTTGAAGTACATATCCAACAATGGTTTTGTTAATTAGAGAATGCTCCAATTTTAGCCAAGCTTCGTATTAAAATTGTTTCAACTTCCCTGTTGAAGTCGGTGAGTTGTATATTTGAAAAACAAAACACCACTTGACGGAAAACTTCAACAACTGTGAAAACAGTATTGTTTTGTTTTAGCATACATGCCATTATGTTGTGCATATGTCAAACAGTTTTATGCAACTCTTTGTAGTAACACAAGTTCCAATAGTATTTTTTTTACGCTGTATCCCGCACACAGCAGGGTAGGCAGAGGGAACCTAGTGTTAAGACACTCCGTTCCCCACTTTCTGCCGAATTCTTGAGGCATTGCGTGTTGAGTGGCAGAACTCAACGCCGCGCTTAGCCTCGACACCAGAGCGAAAAATGGAAATATAAATTTACGTAAATATTTCATCCCTTCGAGTGGAGATCGAACCCACAATCAGTCGGTTTTACAGTCACAATTCGTGCCGCTGCGCCACGACTGGCCTCAAATATTTTAAAACAATTTTAAATTAAATGATTTTTCTATGGAGTTTAATTTCATATTTTCATTACGTATCCATTCTAATTTAATTATTACTAGATATAATACGTAATTATTAATAATTTTGACTAGTTCCCAAAAAGTGGTAGATAATTTTACGATTTTATTTTTAATATTTTAGTCTCAATTCTAATCTTATTCTAATTGACTAGAGAGTCAAATAAAATGTTTTAATGTATTCAACAAAAACAAAATTTTCCCACGAATTATGTTTTTTACTGAATTGTTAATTAATGCATATTTTAATATTACTTAGGACTTAAACATGTATTTTAATTAGCTAAAGAGCTTCGACTTGATACAAAAAAAAAACCACAAAAACACGCAAAATTTTGCTAACAAATCATATTATATTGATATTTTAAAAATCATGTATCATAAACCATTTCTTCCATTTTACTCAATTACCTCATTACCTTATTTATTAATATAATTAAAAATATTTCAACAGAAACTCTAATTTAATCGTCGTACTCGTATTTAGGAAGCAGCATTTGAAAGGTCACCTTAAAATTATAAATACTGGCGTATGACAACACGCCATTCGCGCAAGTGACCTTAATTTGTGAACACGATTCAGATCTAGTTAATAAATGTTAATAGTTATTTTAAATTTATTATTTAAATTTGATATCGATCACGATTATTTTATTAAATTTAAATCGCTATAATATATATAACTTAAAAAAATATAGTGTTTCGATTTGACATTAAAAAAACGACATTAAACGGAAAGATGTTTTGTAATTTTTTTTATTCAGATTTGAATAAAATAAATAATAAAGCTTCTTCTTTAGTGCTTGAAAAATGAAAAAAAAAACTAAATTAATAAATAATATATTTAACCTCTCTACTATAATTATACATATAAAAAAAATATACACATTGTTGTTTAGCGAACCTACTAAAAGATATGATTTTCATAAAAACAATTCACATTTGCCCTAGATACAATATAATAGAGATATGTTTTTATTATTCCTCCTACAATTATGTAGTATGAAATTAAAAGGTTTTAATGTGCGACGACCATATTTAATTTTTAATCTGCATTTATAAATAAATTTTACTCTGTAAGTAATTATTAAGTAGATTCGTATAATAATGGTAAATTTCTATGGTATAGATAAGGAAAGTCGTGGCCACAAGCCTGTGACGGTAAGCACGACAGGTTGTGGGTTCGATTCTCAATCGCTTCGGTGTCGAGGCAAAGTGCGGCGTTGAATTCCGTCACTCAACATACAATGACTCCAGAATTCGGCGTAAAGTGGTAGCGGAATGTCTTAGCACTAGGTTCCCTTTGCTTACTCTGCTGTGTGTGAGATACAGCGTGAAGGTATGAATTTCTCAATGGAAAGCTTACATTTTTATATGTTATTATAATTATCAATAGAAACGTAATTGTATTATAATTTTTTATTATAATTAAGTATAATACGTTATAGCACCTGTTTCTGATTGATGAGATCACTTAGATATTTACGATATAATAGTACTAGTAGGTACTTAGTTAACAGTTTTTTTTTCTGAATCGTAATATTTATATCTGTATGTAAAATACACTAAAACAGGAAATTATTTGAATTTTCTGAAAATAGAGTGAGCTTCTTGATTCGAATTTTAGAGCATATTTTTTTTAAATTGAAATGAAAATTTAATTTCGTTGCAAATTTATTTAGTTAACTAGTTTTATTCATAAAATACGCTTAGTGGGAAATCGTAAAGCTGTACCCTACAAAGTGGTCTGACATTAGCAAACCACTCACTACAGGAATGCGGAATGGAGTCCGAGTACGAATTAAGAGCCAATAGTCTAGCTTAGTGGTGTCTAAATTACGGCCCGCTGGTCAATTTGAATGAATTTCCAATTAATGTTAAATTCAACTTGCCTAAAATATATTACTTGTATATTTCCTTATGAAAAAAGTGACATTTATTTTATTTTATGTATTCGTCTCCCAAAAGCATTTTATGTTGTAATTATATTAGAGATCATATTATTATTTTTAACATTTTTAAAGTGTTATTCCACACTTAGGAAAGAAAAATACCTATTCAGAATAGCGGCGGCGGCGGTAGCGGTAGGCGAGGATTCGAGTCCCGCTACGTTCAAATTTTTACTCGTTTTCTATAATAAATAAATATTTTTCTTTCTCTTTAAATTAAGTATATGATATACTTTTAATAGATATATATTTGTTTCTGAAAATCATATAGATTTTATTTTGACGAGCAATGCAATTCACAATAATGGCAGTCCCTGGTTAAGTAAAAGGATGTTGTTATTTAGCTAAAGATTTACAACATCTTCTATGAAACCTGTTTGATATTCGTCGGTAAAATAAAGGGCTTAATTGATATAATGAAATGATTTTATATTTTTTATATTTAAAATATATATTGTTGTTAACATCTACATCTGTATAACATAATTACAAAACACTAGTTTTCAAAAATTTACACAAATGCCTAACAATAAAAAATATAATAAAACAAAAGAATATAGCAGATATCCTTTACAATTTTCTAAGTAATTAAGGCATATCTTAGGCTAGTATTGCGAGTTAGCTATTTGCAAGTGTATTTTAATGTATTTTTAATGATATGTAGATTGGGTTGCATTGCATAAACTTACTACGTTCAACGGTTGCATAGATTAAAAAGGGAAATATAATACATAATGCTCGCGAATAAATCATTTAACGCAAATATTTTAATTATAGATAATAAAAATTATGTTGATTATATGGAAATCACCATGAAATTTAAAAATGTATTAGAAATAAGAAATTTTCGCTTCTTTTAAATTTCGTATAAAAAATTGACACTCGTGTGCCTTGGATCAACCACCAAAGAAGTAATTTTATAGAAAAAATGCAAGTTTAGCAAATAAACAAAAAAAAATATTGCTTAGTTTGTCCGTGTTTATCTTATTCTTATCTTAATATTATATTATATTATTTGAGGCCGGTCGTGGCGCAGCGGCACGAGGTGTGACTGCAAAACCGACTGGTTGTGGGTTCGATCCCCACTCGAGGAGATGAAATATTTACTTAAATTTATATTTCCATTTCTTCGCTCTGGTGTCGAGGTTAAGCGCGGCGTTGAGTTCTGCCACTCAACACGCAATGCCTCTAGAATTCGGCAGAAAGTGGGGAACGGAGTGTCTTAACACTAGGTTCCCTCTGCCTACCCTGCTGTGTGCGGGATACAGCGTGAAGCTAATTTATTTTTTTTTATTTATATATTATATTAACTTTTTTTCTAATATAGTACTTAAGAACTCTTAAGTAAAACAAACATTGTAAACATTTTTAAATTCCAGTGTTACAAATAATCGTATTTGTAACATAGATATGTTAAAAAAAGGTCTCATATATAATTTGGTTGAGTTATATAGGCGTGTAAAATGGAGCGTGAAGTTACAGTGTTAGTAAAATTTTCGGTATTAAATGTTCACCTTGTCCAATGTAGAGGTATGTCTTTGACTTTGACTAAGGATATAAATGTATATGTACTAGGTTTATGTCACTAACACTTATGGTATATTAATAATTATACAGTACATTTACATTTTTTTTTAAAGAAAGTGCTTCATGAATACCATTCGAAGTTACGTTACACATATTAGTGTGTAAGTAAGTCATACTGTTATCTATATGAATGTTAGTTGACACACCTATAAACCTTAAATGTAATATTTTTATGTGTTTTATATGAAAATATTGACGTGAATGCGTTTATAAATCTGCCACCATACGGGGGCAACCAAAAAACTTAGTGATAACAATATCGGGGGATAGTAGTTTGGCCTTGTAGTTTCGAAAACATCTTCTACATCCAAAATATCATCGGATAGCTAAAGAATCAAAGAAATTATTACAATAAACGAGAACAGTAAAGAAACGCGCGCGGAGGAGGTGGAAGCGCTGCCATTTTGAAGTTATTTTGCTGCGTATCTAGATTTGCAATAAATATAACTTTTTAGTCGGAGAAGCTACGACGTTTGATTTTTAATTGTCAGTTATTATCAAAATCTATCGATTAGTAGATATATAAAAAACAATAAATTGTTTTATTACTATTAAAATTATATAATGTCGGTCTATACACGAGAAAAAGCCAAAATCAAATACAAATATCGGAAGGGCTTTTCAAGAACAATCAAATGGTAATAATAAAACACCATCTGATCAAATGAAGCAGTACCAGGAACGTAGAAGAATGAAAGCGGCCGAGAAGATCAACAACGGTGCCAGTACATCTGCAGCTGGGGCGGTTAAAAATATGAAAGTAACTGATGAAATCGCTTGTACATCGACAATGAACCGAATAGGCATA
Source organism: Heliconius hermathena (assembly GCA_013403705.1). Lineage (NCBI taxonomy): Eukaryota > Metazoa > Arthropoda > Insecta > Lepidoptera > Nymphalidae > Heliconius > Heliconius hermathena. The sequence continues at coordinate 1,067,339 of JAAIXJ010001852.1, forward strand.
CATTGTATTCAATCGTCGACTATGAAGAAACATTGGGCAGCAACTAGTGTACGTTTCAATACGACGTTTGCCAACAATCCATTCAGATTTAAGTGTGATGTGTGTGATCGTCTATGGTTTCTGCTTCAATAACAGATGACTGCTTACTGCTGCTTGAAAATATTTTCCCTGAAGAGCCAGCAGAGAACTTTAAGCAGTACTTGTAAAATAAGTCTTACTTGTAAAAAAAAGCCAAAATATGATCAATAACCAAGAAGATTTCAAGTTATATCACGGATTTGGTCAGGTGTCTCCTACAGTTAGAGAGATAAGAGATGAGTACCAGAGATTGGCCCAGCATTCGTTGCTGACACTAGTCGTCAAAGTAAAAAAAATGATAGTGAATTGTGTCACTGCCTGCCAAGCAAAAGAAAGAATGTCCCATACAATCAAATTGACTAAAATACGTTACTATAATAAAATATGCGAGGCCAGTCGTGGCGCAGTGGCACAAAGTGTGACTGTAAAACCGATTGGTTGGGGGTTCGATCCCCACTCGAAGAGATGAAATATTTACTTAAATTTATATTTCCATTTCTTCGCTCTGGTGTCGAGGCAAAGCGCGGCGTTGAGTTCTGCCACTCAATACGCAATACCTCCAGAATTCGGCAGAAAGTGGAGAACGGAGTGTCTCAACACTAGGTTCCCTCTGCCTACCCTGCTGTATGCGGGATACAGCGTGAAGCTAATTTTTTTTTTTTTTATAAAATATGCTACGTTACGCAAGACTATACTCGTGTAGTATTAACGAAACATGCATACTAAGGAATTACAAAATATACACAATGTACTACAAAAATACAACATAATAAGTAAAGTGACACTGCATAAAAGGCAGTATTTCAATACATTTCTTAGGTTTTTCTTTTAGTGAGTATCTATCTAGTCTGCGCTTAAACGCTATTGTGGTAATGGAAAGGCTCAATGTGCTTAACATTCCATTTATTTGGAAAATTCTAATATTTCTAATGCAAGATATGAGGAGACGGTAAGATTTTGTCCTTTATTACCTTACCTTACTAAGCTTCACGCAGTATCCCGCACACAGCAGGGTAGGATAGGGGAACCTAGTGTTGCCTATTTTCTGCCGAATTCTGGAAGCATTGCGTTTTGAGTAGCGGAACTCGACACCGCGCTTTGCTTCGACACCAGAGCGAAAATATAAATATATATATATAAATTTAAATAAATATTTCATTTCCGCGAGTGGAGATTGAAACCAGAACCAGGCGCGTTTATAGTCGCACACTTTTGCTTCTGCGATATCTTTATTATCTTTTTCTATTTGATTTAGGAATGGTATTAAGAGTTTCTCATATTTGTGTAATTATCGAAAAATTTAAGCAGTTGATATACCCATATTCTATTTATTATTAATTAGTTAAAGGAAATGGCTGATTTCTGAATTTCAAATTACACGGTTTCCGGTAACATTCTCAATGTTGTTTTAATGTAGAGCCTGCCGCAAGATATACTTTTAGGCAGAGGGTAGGGTCTTTAATTATTCGTTGAAGAGGAAATCAGGCATATAATTATAAAAAAAATAACAATGCTTCATAAAGTTAAATAAAACTATTATAATATGCAGTTGAAGTGCATAGTAAATAATGTCATGTAGTATTTTAAAAAAATATTTTGAATAATATTTATAAGTTCCATGTAAAACTTACTTATGTTAATAATTTTATTTATTCTATTTATTATTAATTAGTTAAAGGAAATGGGAGATCTACGAATTTCAAATTACAAGGTTTCCGGTAATATTGCAGCAAGATAAACTTTTAGGCCGGGGGCTCGGTCTTTAATTATTCGTTGGCGAGGAAAATAGCCACATAATTATAGAACAAGCGCGAGTCGCCCACCGAGGGTTCCATACAAAATTAGAGGTCTTGAGCGTTTTCTAATATTCAAGCTTAGCTTAGAGCCCTTTCATCAGGTACCTCAATTGAACTAGCAGCTTTAATACCAAATTTTGCACCCCTATTAAGATCATTATTTTTTAGAGTCTACCACAAACGTATAGTTTTAGAATTTTTCCTGAGCTTGTACTACCTGTAGATGTTAGCTGTAAAATTTCATAATTCTAGATTAACCGGAAGTATCCTATTATTTTTGATTCACTTTATAGGGTCATAATACGTGTTTCTTATGATATAAACGGCCGTATCTTTTTTTAAAGTAAATATAGAAATACGATTTTTTTTAAGAAATCATGGGACTGTAGATTTGATTATATGGTCTGAATTTTCAACTTGATATCTCCAAGCGTAGATAAAGACTCTTCTTACAGATATACGGACGGACGGACAACAAAGTGATCTTATAAGGATTCTTTTTTTTTCCTTAAAAGATACTGAACTCTAAAAATGAATAATGTTTTATAAATTTAAAGTGAAACTGTTATAAAGTCAAATTGAAGTGCATAGGAAATAATGTCATGTGATATTTTTATAATTATTTTGCATAATATTTATAAGTTCTATGCCAAAATTACATATATGAATAGAATACTCGTAAATTTAAATCTGAACCGTCCAAGCGGCGGAAAGTTTGCAAAGAGGTGCGGGTTCAAATCCCGCTACGTTCAGATTTTTATACATTTTCTTAATAAGTATAATTTTATATATTGTTAAATTATTAATTATTACGAGGCCGTCGAGACGCAGTGGCACAAGTATTTGACTATAATCGCGACGGTGATGGGTTTGATTCTCACTTGTTGAAATTTATTATTATTTATTAATATTTAGTAGTTTTTCAACACTTTACACGCAATGCCTCGAAAATTTGGTATAAAATAAAAAACGGAGTGTTTAAACACTAGGTTCCCTGTGCTCTACCTATAGTTTTACTCTGAAAAATAAACTGATGGAGATTATTAATTGATTGATAGAGGTCATTTAACACTTGGAATTTAAGTTACGGAATAATAGGAATAATACTCGGCGACTCTATTTTGACATATAACCTAGCGTAGGTGTCATAATATGATTGGAGTAAGATTTGGGCTAGCAATGTAAGGACAATGCAAGTTCCTTTTATAACTACCTACATAAGTATATACTAAGATAGAAATATATGATACTATATAGGATGTCCTGGTGCATAGGAAAACTGTCTGACGGTAAAGGCTTCAGGGTTTGTTCCCCTTCTTATAGGAGGGATATTATTTAAAGTATTTTATCTTCCAATTTTGGCCGAAATTCAATTCAAAGTGGGAAATCGATATTAAATTTTTATATTATTAACGCTAGGAATCAGCCTCCACCTAAGCGGTTACGCCCTTATCTCAGTGCCAAGTCCTTCACACCTGATTAAGATTTAAGATCGCTCGATCGATCGATTGTTTAAATATTAAAAAAAATCATATGTGATATGCCTATATCTATTATTTAATAAAAAATATTATATATGCTATAATCATGCTCCATTAATTTTCGTTGCAATTGTAATCTAACAAGCTATATTACGTCAAAATAAGTAAAAATAATAAATAAATAAATGTTAATTAAAAAAATATTTTCTGAATGATCATTTACTTCATAGCATTTATACAATTATTTTATTTTATGTAGGTATATTATATTTATATCCCACTCCAAGAAGTGATTTTTTTTTATTTTTTTTTCGCTCTGGTGTAGAGGCAAAAGTTTGGTGTTCTGCCATTCAATACATAATGCCTCCAGAAAGTGGACAATGGAGTTTCTTAATACTAAGCTCCCTCTGCCTATATGCATATATTGAAAAAAAAAATAGTACAGCGTGAAACTAAAAAAAAAATGTATACTCGTATATAACATTTTCAAATAGATATAATTCGACAATCCTAGAATTCTAGCGAGAGCTATTTGAACCGCATTCAAGGCGGACTGGTGAAGGCAGGAAGAATGCAAACATTATGTATTTATTGTTACTATACCGGCCTTGTAATGCCTCGCTCGGTTAGAATTCTCTATCAGCCTACCATTGTTTAGTGGTAAATTAAATGTATAATGTCTAAGTATTAATGCCTAATGATTAATTACGGTACTTTAACAATTATACAAAAGAAAATTGATCTGACCAGAATACCACATGGCAGAATAGGCAGAGGGAACCTGGGAACCTAATGTTAAGATGATATAATATGTTGAGGTGTAGAAAATAATACAACACTTCTACAAATCAGATATTTATTTTTTATATAATATACAAAGATTTCCTATGAGTTAGCTTATTGAACGTTAACTGCCACGCGGTAATAGACAGATTATTATAGAATTTATTTTAGCAATATGTAAAATATTTCTCCAAATTCAGGGCTTATATATTTTTTAACACTTTACACATTACAAGCAAAGATAAAAATATAAAATATGGTAATGCAAACCTTCATTTCTCTTATTGCATGTTTGATTGATCTAATAATATCCTTAAGATTTACTGTACATAACACTTTAAAATATTGTAAATTGTTTAAAGTGATATTAAAACATTTGTGGTAAAGTATATTTACATAAAAATTTAAATGTCAAGGCGTAATCCATATATTTTTAGTTACTCAGAAGCTCTAATAAATGTACTAACTTACTTATGAATCCCTTTAAAGTTCAACTGGTGACACTCGTTATTCTCGTCTCGTTACAATACGAAATTACTAACAAGTTTTTAAAGCATGTTATTGTGTGTAATTATGTCACGCCAGCGGTAATTTGTCTCTTAGTAGAATTAAAAAAAAATACTAGAACGATATTTTCAAATATAATTTTGTTACCTAAATTAATCAATTAATAATGATTAATTTTTTAGTATATATCAATTCAAACATCAAGACAAAAATATGAGTCTTTTTCTATAATATATTACTATATATAATAGTTATAAATTCCAGCATTCAATGTCACGTCTGTGTATTTTTGACCTATCTGTCTTTACCGCAAGCGAGAAAAGCGTACAAAGATAAACAAATAATTAAAGCTATAAGTACATATCTTTAAAGAAAAAATAAACAATTTAAGAAAAGTTTTTTTTAAAAGATGTAAAATTTGATCTTTAGCATCTTTACAAAGCATAAATTGAAAGTCCTTTTTGTCAACAAAATTCTTGAAGCTTGTCTAAATTGCGGCGCTGGTCATGAATATTAAAACTTGAACCGGAGAAAAATGAAGTTACGGAGCCTGTTTGACAATCTCTCTTATTTTTAAAGGCGTAAATTATTTTAGATGCTTCTTTTTAAAATGTATTACATTTAATTATTACAATGCTTTACATATGTGTTCTATACAGTAAAATTATTTTATAGTATCTATTAAGATTAAAAAGCCAGATTTATTTTTTAATATATCATTTTGATCACTTAATAATCTTTGAGGTGACTATTATTTGTTATTGTTCTCTCCCTTAAACTTTTAAGTATATCATTTAAAATTGTTGTAAATAAAATTAAGTAAAAAAAAAATGTATTGAAACCTTTGAATCTTCGTGCTTAACTGGGTCTTAATTTTTAATATTTATTATTGTAATGAAAAAATTATAATAATAATAAAAACCAAATTGATTGACTTTAATTTAACATTCTATTTTCAAATGAAAACACGCAACTCGCACCTATTAAGTAGGATAACTCTTTAACATATTTCTTAGTATAAAATTTCTTAATAATTTTAAACCGAGTGATTTTAAATCAGCATTACAGCATGACAGTCGATCGACTTGTTCGTCTAAAGTTCAGGTTTATGTAGAAAGTGACTCTACTTGTTAAACAAGTACTTAAGACGAAACTCTCGCAACTCTATTATTAGACAAAGGACCCGCATTAAACATAACTATGGCGTAATTTAGACTCATGGCGGTGAGTTGATGGAAAGGTTATTACCATTGTACGCTGGTCTTTCACAATGTTTGTATTCTATAACTTATTTTTATCTATTTTTTTAATCACATTGCTAATAATCACGCTATTTATGAAAACTAAACGCGACGGTTGTGGGTTCGATTGTCACTCGGGGGAATGAAATATTTAATACCTCTGGTTGCAAGGAGCAAACCACACAATGCCTCAAGAATTCGGAAAAACAAAAGTCTTTTAAAACCCAGGTTCCCTTTGCCTACCCTGCTATGTTCAGTAAATGTTGCTGTTAATATTTTTGGCAGCCCCAAATTTTTATATGAATAAGAAATGCTTCCACGTGTCTTCACAGGTGGAAACGTGTATATGAATAAACCATTCGAAGAAATCCGTGAAGCGCAAATGTTACTCCTGTCCTATTGACACACTTACAATGACATTACTCCTACATATTAATTTATAATTTTTAATGTAGGACAAAACCAACACAGTTCAATTCGGTTTGACATTTTACGTATCTTATTTATAATATTTAGATAGGTCAAAATACTTAGAGAGTATAATAGTTCTAGAACTGTTTTTTGCTCCGCCACTCAACATAAAGCCTCGAAAAAGTCGGCGGAAAATGGGGAACAGAGTGTCTCTCTGCCTACCCTGCTGTGTGCGGGATACAGCGTGAAGCTGATTTGATTTGATTTATTTTATTTATATTTGATTATATTTATTTTGATTTTAATATATAATAAGGTATACTTTACTTAGTTAATTAGTATGACCATGTCCTTAAATACACACATTCGCGGGTTGTGTACGACAATACTTGTTAAACAATGTCAACAGCCGTTTTAATAAGCTATGCAATTAAAATAACTAGCGAATAATTGATATTATTAAAGCAGTTTTACGAATTTAGAATATACTTTTTTCTATTTATGAAATGATAATCTCAGCACATCTCTATTTTTTTTACAACACATAAAACACTGTATGTGTTGTAAAATAAATAGAGTCATACTAAAATAAAATAAATAAATCAGCTTCACGCTGTATCCCGGACACTGCAGGGTAGGCAGAGGGAACCCAGTGTTAAGACACTTCGTTCCTCACTTCCTGCCGAATTCTGGAGGCATAGCGTGTTGAGAGGCAGAACTCAATGCCGCGCTTGTCCTCGCATGCTATTTATATAAAAAATATTAAAATAATTCTTTCATAAATAATACTACTCTACAAGTCAAGATTACAAAGAAAATGACCTAAATATGTTCTAGATCTTCATAAATCATATGCGTCACTTGTTTATACGTAGTATCATATTAAATATCGTGTAGTATGTCATCCAACACCTAAGGTTGAACAAACAAATGCCTCAAACTTATAGTTGCCATCTCCAACCTCAAGGTCACTATATCTTTGTCATCTCAAATATTGTATATCTTTTGATGAAAATAAGTTGAATAATGCAACGTTATCTTATCATTCAGGTGATCACGAAGTAGGAGACATTTTTGATTGATTATAGTAAATTTACAATCTTGAATAATATTCTATAGCAATATGTAAAGAAAATTGTTAATAAAATTAGAAAGTAGTGTTTTACAACATACGTAGCATTTTATTACTTGCAGGATTTGTGTTAGCCCTATTAAAGTGGTTTGGTATCTACTTAAAGAATACGGAGTAATGTAAGCAAAAGGTATTTAAAAATTGTTAATTGTAATGACTGAGGCCAGTCGTGGCGCAGGGGCACAAAGTGAGACTGGTTGTGGGTTCGATCCCTACTCGAGGAAATGAAATATTTATTTACATTTATATTTCCATTTCTTCGCTCTGGTGTCGAGGCTAAGCGCGGCGTTGAGTTCTGCCACTCAACACGCAATGCCTCCAGAATTCGGCAGAAAGTGGGGAACGAAGTGTCTTAACACTAGGTTCCCTCTGCCTACCCTGCTGTGTGCGGGATACAGCGTGAAGCTAATTTAATTTATTTTATTTTTTATTTATATTTTCATTTCTTCGTTCTGGTGTCGAGGAAAGCACGGCGTGGAGTTCCGCCACTCAGTACGCAATGCCTCCAGAACTAGGCGGAAAGTGGGGAACGGAGTGTTTTAACACTAGGTTCCCTCTGCCTACCCTGCTGTGTGCGGGATACAGCGTGAAGCTGATTTTTTTTTATTTTAATTAATTGTAATTGCTGGAAGCAACTAAACTGTAATACTTGAATCTTCACCTTGATATAATATTTTTATTTCATTTACTTGTTAAAAATAAAACAAATGTATATAAAAATGATCTCTAAAAAAAAATAGTTTATTGCTCTTGGCAATAAACTAGTTTTTTTAAATTACCACTTATGATAATTTATAAAAGATATTTTAACTTAACTTAGCTTCACGCTTTATCCCTAGCGGGATAGTCAGAGAGAACGGAGCGCTAAACGCTACGGTAAAAAAGATATTTTGTTATTGCAAAATTATTCCCGTTTAGATATTTTAAAGAATACCCGCGGAATTCCTTACGGTGCGATGCTCCTTTATCCTTCTCAAGAAAAAACTTGCAAGGAATTTTTTGATAAATGTATATTGGGAACAATATTATGGAAGAGGGTTCCCGGTGACATGAAAAATAAAGGATAAAGTTCACTTTGTTCAAATAAACGATGTGATGTAGTGAATATTTCGTAAGTGTTGTCATGTCGTATGGAATATTTTACGGTTATTTGTAAACAGCCAGGTGAATTCTCGATCGTTTTGCAGGGTATGGAACTTGCGTAAGACACGTATTTATAATAATAATAAATCTTTATTTCGGCATAGTTTACCATGTAATTAAGACGAATTGTTGTTTTTTTTTTCCAATTAAACATTAAGCTTTAACTTTTTACATTAAACAGAATAAATAATAAATAAAAATATTTAAATTCAAATTATTATTATTGTTCATCACATAATGTTTATGATACCATAACTATATGGATGTAAAAAAAATTAACTGTATAAAAGTTACGTATGTATAACTTTTGCAGATTATTTCGTAGACTGGATACCTAAAACGTAATACTATTTACAGTTTTTAATCCCATTACTCTCTAAATAATAAAAAAAATCGATATTTTATTCAAATGGATCACTTTTGAAACAACTCAGTGATCAAAACTACCGGTTTGACCACAAACTAGCAAAATCCATTGATGAACGTATTTTAATACCGTTAGAACTTGCGGGTCTCACGTTGAGGTAGTTGGAAGTACTCGCTGGTCTTTATAGTAATATGTGTAAAGGCCGTATTGAATTTAAATGTGCATAAGTGCGAGTGCGTAGGGTCAGAGACCCACTTTATACCATTTATTGGGTACATCTAACTTGGCACTTAAAATGTTATAGTAATGCGGTCATGGAATTCGAATCTATGCTAACAACGTGAAAGGATTACACGTCGAGGATGAATTTAAGTTGAATACTAAAAAGCTTAACTATAGTAAAACTTTGAGCTGAATGCATGTATGGATGAATGAATATTTATAAATATACCTTTCTACAGAAATCCCTAAATACAGAATTGCTCTGGTAATTTAGAGAAAATATTCCAACATTTTTACGACTCAAATTATTATTATAGTATCTCTTTTAAATCGATAATAAAATAAATCTGACAATAGATTAATTTTATCTATCCCGGTAGTATAAGACGACAAAAATAAAACAACGATCTTCTTTTTTATTATTAAATCAAATAATCGATAAGATAGAGGCCATTGATTATGTTTAATATTTAACTGACTTAGGCACTTCTTTATACCGACCACAGCAGGGAGCCACAGCCACCAAGCGATAAATAGTTCTATTAGATACCAAAAAGAAACAAAAAATAAAAATTAAATTTATAGATAATTTATATACTACCAACATTCAGATTAAGTTATTATTTATAACATATATTTTCAAACGTATATACAAACGACTAAGAGTTCTGATTTTGAAAGAAGTGAAGAAAAGACGGAATGCAAGATCAGCGTAATTGGTAATAATATTGGTAAGTATATGTAGTCGAGACGAATGTTGCTGCCGGTAACAGAGTTAATGGTGCTTCATGATGACATGGCGAAACGTTAGCATAGCTCGTTTACTGATACCGACGCTGTTATACGAAACGTGGATATTACAGAAGAAGAATGGAAGAAAGTTTACCTTTGAAAACACAGTACCCATGATACTGGAAGAAGGGCATATAAAATTATATCCAGAGGATCCTCCGGAGGGCATGTATGGGGGTTGATGACAGTGGACGAGGCGAAAGAGGTGAGAAGAGACCGTAGTGTCTGGCGCCCCGTTCTCTCTAGCAAAGAAATAAACATACATTCACATACAGCTGTTACAATATCAAATATTTTTGGCATGTCTTATATTTATTTTAAAGAGATGGTCGTTATTGATTTTGAACAAATTAAACCATACTTATTGATAGTAGTTGTTTAAGGACATCCGACGTAACTACTTATGTATGTATTGTTTTACAAAATGTTAAAATAAAAAATGGCCATGAATCTGTTAATCCACCCATCCTCGCATTGACCTCGTGGCCTTTGCACAATTGGTATCTAATCGAGATGGCAGCTCCCACGGCAATTTATTTATATAAAAGTATATTTTTAGTTGCAAATACTTAGAAATAAGTAAATAAAAGCATTTCTAACTTATATATATATATATATATATATATATATATATATATATATATATATATATATATATATATATATATATTACTAATATTATGATCACATAACTGTATTCTCCGGAATTACATATTATGAAAATTTAAATAACATTTATCACAACTTATGATTTGTCCGCAATTATTCCGCAAAGTTTGTACGCAATTTACCTAGAATATAAAATTTATGATGAAATAAAAATATTCCATCGTTTTCAAAGTTTTATTTATTTATATTTTGTTATGAAATTAAGTCGTGCAGCAAACTGCAGTGGGCACTTTTATCAAGGCTATATATTTTTTGAAATGCTGCAATTATAGTCTTTTCCATATTTTTTACAATTATTATTTCAGATGATAATAAATTATATTTTATGGAAATGAGTGGATGTTAAAAAGGTTAAATTATATATTATGTGTCTGTGTAGTTTTGTTAAAAATTTTGAACTACAATTTTGTAAAAAAATGTTTTACATAGATAACACAGTGAAAAATTACTCTGTTAAAAGTAAAAAATCTATAAAAACATTATACTATTACTACAATAGTATCAGTCTTTATCTAAATAAACGAATAATAAAATATTTTTAATAGTTTTCTACCGACATACCTGTATACAAAGGAAACATTTTATGAATAATGTGTTTTAAAGTATTCGTATACTTGGTACATATTTTGTGCACGATTCACAGTTTTTGCAATCAGCAACGACCTGTTAAATCCAATTGCTGGGGTCGAAGATCAATGAGGCTTATTATAGGGGCGGCAGCGCTACCGCTTTCATTCTGTACATCGACTTATCTACTCGGATTTTTACTTTATGGACTTAGTATATTATTTGTTTTATTTTTTATAGAAAATAGTAAAAACTTAATTATAAGATAGCAGTGTTTTTTTAAATATTAAAAAAACAATTTATACTGTAATGTTAGAAAAAGTTTGATTTATTTAACAGCTAAGAATTTTCTTTTATTATTTAAGCAAATACGAAACGGCAATCTGATTCAGTGGCCCCTATCGAGCAAAAGTTATTTTACTTGAACTAAAATCACCTATAGATAGATATGCATAATAAGAATCGTTACCCAACATTGCAAAACAGATAGTGCGGAGTAAACGGCGCCTGCAATGCAACCAGTTACAATTATTTTGCACTTAAAATAGTGATGTGACGTAACAACAATTGTGTGGTTTTTATGGAACACTTCCTCATTAGGATGAACGGACGCGCTTTGTGATGTAGACTATGGTTGCAGATATATATATGTATATGTATTATATATATANTATATATATATATATATAATACATGTATAATACACACAACGTGACAAAAATGTAATGCTATTAATTATGAACTTTTTGTTTTATTATTGATTACGATGGTTTGAACCGATTTTGATATTTTTGACTACTATATATAAAAGTTACAATATAATATTATGTAGCTTTCAACATATAGGATAGATATTTGTTTAAAGTAACAGCCTTATTTGGCTGGGAGTAGGAGGATGTAGAAATTCTCGAAAAATATTATTATTTTTCGTATTAATTAATAAATTTATTAATAATACTAATGTATTATATAATACTGTATTATTAGTTTCTCCAATGAACATAAAAAGTAATAATATTGACTCAGCAAAAACTGCAAGTAAACTGTAGTGAAAGTTGTTTTCCTCATTTTATGCACCGTCACCGCTTTACTTCCATTTATCATATAAAAACTACTCAATATAATTATAATATTAAAATAATAATTTATGTAAGCATTTTACTAAAGGTGGTAGGTATTTTACGTGACAAGGTAAGAAAAATAATAATATTTTTAAAAGCAAATAAAATCGTCATCAGATGAACAAATTTATAGGTTTCCTCCGTAGACAACCACTCTACATCTTTTGCCTTAACAGTCAAAGAGTCTAATCACAAACAGTTTAGGGAGAGACATAATGTTGATAATAAATATATAATTTATTTATGACTTCGATTCCCATCTACGGGGAATTGAATATTTAATATTTTCAATTATTCGTTCTGATAACGCAAAGGCAAAGCGCGGCGTTCAACTCCGTTACTCAAGACTTAATGCCTCAAAAATTCGACGGAAATAATACAGAGTCGAATCGGATTCGTCGGTCGTGATAAAAAATAGAGTGTCCCAACCCAAGTTTCTCTCTGCATTCCCTCGTAAAGCTAAAAAAAAATGATAATTAAATATACAGAGTATATATAAAGAAAACCTTTATATAACGTCGAGTAATTTGTCGTCGACATTCGCATCGCGAGGGACTTGTTATACTTTCTAGCTTCAAAAGGAACGTGCCGTCGTCTCGCCGCGACAGCTTTCATGTACAAATTGCAGTTGCAGACGCGAGACATTCATTTCTGTATAACTGATTGGATTATTAAGACGTTATGTCTTATTCAACGCTGGCTTATATTCGAATAATATTTAGCAGTGAATAATATGACATATGTAATGATCCAGTCGTAATGGCCAGTCGTGGCGTAGCGGCACGAGGTGTGACTGCAAAACTGACTGGTTGTGGGTTCGATCCCCACTCGAGGAGATGAAATATTTACTTAAATTTATATTTCCATTTCTTCGCTCTGGTGTCGAGGTTAAGCGCGGCGTTGAGTTTTGCCACTCAACACGCAATGCCTCCAGAATTCGGCAGAAAGTGGGGAACGGAGTGTCTTAATACTAGATTCCCTCTGCCTACCCTGCTGTGTGCGGGATACAGCGTGAAGCTGATTTTTGATTTATTTAATGATCTCCATATCAAATAATTGTTTAAATATCTTTTAATATTTTCGGCAACATATTTTAATAATAATTTGGAAGTTTACTAAATTTTAAGAAGAACTCGACTAAATTTTATGCTTAAATCTTTAGATAATGTTTATGTGGGCCGTCAGTATGATTATTATTATCATTCGTATGTCTTATTTGTGACTTGAAACAATTTTGCGGCGTTGAGTACCGTCACTCAACAGGCAATGCCTGTTGGAAAGTGGTTCCCCACGGTCTGTGTCTTAATGGGAACGCAGCGTCTTAACGTTAGTTTCCGACGTTCCCACTATGTTATATGCAGGTTACAGCATTAAGCTAAATAAATATAAAAATAAATATCGAAACTGAATTATATCTTCAACTGAACTTTTGCCATGTTTCTTTAAAAGCTCGCTTAGAAAAGCGAGTACAGATAGCATAACTACTGTTGTCTGCTCTTTTGTATTGATCGCACTATTCAAACATATCTTGTGAAAGAATAATGAAAAAACGCTTGAAGTTGTTTTACCCACAATAAATATGTAATTACTAGTTAGTTTGAGGCTGTTGTGGCGCAGGGCACAAGCGTTTGCCATTGCACTGGCAAACGTGTCGGTTCTGGGTTCGATGTTCACTCGGGGGAATTAAATATTATTTTTATTAATATTTTCATTTCTTCGCTCTGGTAATGAGACAAAGCATGGCGTTGAGTTCTGCCACTCATCATACAATGCCTCTCAAATACAATACTACATTAAATTTCACTAAAACTTGTTAAATATTTTATAAAGTCTTCGCAATAAGCTTATAATTAGTATACTATAAAAGTCATTGCTTTTTAAAATTATTAACATACTATTTAAAGTATATAATATGGACATATTTTAAGCATCTCTATTTTGGCTGAACCTATTTTGAATTTTTATCAATTCTTAATTTTACCAAAATATTAAGCGACGACATTTTGAGGTACTAAAAACTCTTATAAACCTTTCACCCTTACAATAATAAGACGTGTTGACAGTAATTAATAAAATGATCCCATGGAGATAACTTAAGAAGCTTCTTCAGTTACGAACTTTGCCATCGATAATTAAAATTAACTTTCTCGTCTTTTGTTTTTCTTATATGCGAAGTTGTGTGGGAGAAAATTACATTCTGTTAAATCTATATAAATAAATCAGCTTCACACTGTATCCCGCACACAGCGGGGTAGGCAGAGAGAACATAGTGTTAAGACACTCCGTTCCCCACTTTCTGCCGAATTCTGGAGGCATTGCGTGTTGAGTGGCAGAACTCAACGCCGCGCTTAGCCTTGACACCAGAACGAAGAAAATGGAAATATAAATTTAAGTAAATGTTTCATCTCCTCGAGTGGGGATCGAACCCACAACCAGTCGGTTTTACAGTCACACTTCGTGCCGCTGCCCCACGACTGGCCTCTACGAAATCTATATGTGATGAGATATTTAATATCTCCAACATAAAATACTCTTTGATATAAAATATATAAGAAATTTGTTATTATTTAGACTTTATTCAAATAATAAATTTCACATCGCACTATACACATCTGTTCTCAAAGAGAGTTGGAGCCACTAGATAAGATAACCATAATAATAGATGTATTAAAAAAAATTGCTTGGTGAAATAGCAAATATCTCTTGAGAACCATAGTATCTAGTAACACATATACAAGCACATTGTTATATATAATTATATTGTATTATTTATAATTTCTCTCAATTTCTTTGCCTGTACCATAAAATATAATAACTACTTCATGTGAAAAAAAATAGAAAAAAATAATAATTCTTAATTTTTAAAATTACTCATAGCTGCTTTAATACAACAACAAAAAGTAACTATAACTAATCTAATTTGAAATTGCTCTTCCTTTTCAGTATAGTTTAATCTGTCTGACACATGTCAGTGCACAGAGTGCCATCGTACAGATGTCCGTCTTGTTACAAATGATACATATAAACGGTCTTTAATTCAATGACGGGAACTAACATATCACTGTATAATTTTTTTTAGCGTACCGCTGCACAGGGTAGGCAAAGGGAACCTGTGTTAAGACAATCCGTTTCCCATTTTCCACCTAATTTTGTGTGGCATTGTGTGCTGAGTTGCGGAACTCAACATCGCCCTTTGCATAGACACCAGAGCGAAGAAAATGGAAATATTAAATATTCTTCGAATGGGAATCGAACCCACAACCTGTCGCGTTTACAGCCACACTTTATGCCGCTGCGCCACGACTGGCCTAAGTATTGAAGTATTTTATAATCAAACGAAATAGCTTTTACAACTCTTACACAACAGCTTCTATAATACCTTAAGAATTCAATAAGATTTGGTAACTGGAATGTCGTAATCAAAACAGGTGGCATACAGCGTTCTCAGAATCAAAAACTCTCTTTAGAGATGTTTCGTTTATTCATTACTTAAATTCAACATTAATTAGAAACGTTGCTTATAAAATTTAACAATACTATTTAATTATTATTAAATAATCAAGAATATCAAGAACTAAAGATTTAATTCAAAGCAATAGATAAATTTAAATTTTATTTTTCTTATAAATGCAAAGGCTTCAATAGTTAAAAATATGAATAAGATTTGAATGTACTAGCATTTTTTCTATGACCACAATTAGTAACTTTAGTAGAGTCAAAGTAGTTTATAATACAAGTGGCATAGAATGTGTTCGTTAAATATCTTGGTTTTCTCGTTTTGTGTGGTCATTACGTCGGTGCTCGGTGCTCGAGAGGCGGAGTTCTGAGAACTTACCGACTGAATGTGGTTAGTTCAATGATTCTTTTAAAGATTTATTACGCAATTCTACAAATTCTTTTGAAGAAAATAAGTATATTATTATTTTTTTATTGTATATGCGTAAATTTTGTAATAGTAAACTTTCATACGTACGTACTAACCAGGTTGTGTCTTGAATCACTTTAGAATTTTTAAATATTTGTTGTTAATAATTACATAAATATTTCTCGTTACTTTTATTTTAACTTTTAAAATAATAACATACACAATATATTCATTTACATATAATATTAATAGTATGGTACATGTCATGTAGGCCAGGAGTACCATGGCCGCAGAGTTCGTTGACCGTCCCTCCCCCTTCGTTCCCCCCAAGACCCTACGCCACATTTCTCTTCTCTTCAATGCAACCGTTTAAGTAGAACAGCTAGATGATACAACTCGTTTCGCCGCTTTTTTGTACACGAGAAAATCTCACAAACATTTCTACTAAAGAACTACTTTTGTATAAATCATATATTTTTTTTTCTAAAATCTAGTTAAATATTTTTTGAAAAATTATAAAAAAAATATAATTTAAAAAAAGTCCTTTTCTTTCCTTAATGTAGAATAAATGTTAAAAATTTTGTTTATTTCAAAACTCATTGATTTATTCATGTGTAGTCTGGGTAAGTTATGAAATATGTTTTTAGTTAGCTATTTCAGTTTACATATTCAATTTTTCAAAGTAATTGCAGTAATGAAATATTTATTTTAATTTATATATTAAATCATATTATAGGTAAGTCATGCACGACGCGGGGGGACAAGCATGCGACTATGAACGCGACTGGTTGTGGGTTCTCGTTCGGCAAAATGAAATATTTAACATTAACTAGTTTTTCTCTGCTTATCTGTCTACATGCGGGATACAGTGTGAAATTAAAATAAAAAAATATAATATTATAGTTAATTATACATAAAACAGCAAAACAAAAAATATATAATAAATAGAAATATATTTATCGAAATAGGAAATAAAAGTTGACCGTACCGCATATATGCCGGAATCAATGATTAAACGGCCTCTAAGCGTATATAATTACTTGAAAACTAGACGTTAAGCTCACTTACTTGGATAATTGAGGCAGTCATTTATTCCACTTTATATATGCGTTATGTTGGGTTTAGTTGGTTACTTAAATATTAATTATTTAATATTACTTAAATTTAATGTTTCATTTTTAACGTTGACCTGCCATTTAGGTGGTAATGTAAGATTGAATGTAATAAATCTATATTTTTTTAAAAATAAAATCTTAAGAAACATAACTTTTTTATACAAAACTGTAATACAGATTTATAATATTTTTAAGAATAGAAGAAAAGAAAAAAGACAAAAGTAAATATATTACTAGAAATATAACTTTAGAAAAAAAAAATCGAAAGTCAATACAAGTTTAACAAAAACTGAATAGATATACTGGAACTATTTGAAGTAAAAGAGTATTACTGTATATTTTTTGAACTCATAATAAATGACTAAAGCTACTCTGTACCTTCTACCATACACTTTCACAATTGACCTATCACGAGTTTTGGTTACTTTGCAAAGCCTAAAATGACCATCGGCTTGTAGTTGTTGCGGTTTAAATGCAAAAACATGAATAGATTTCGTTTACATATTATTCTATATTAAAATAAATAAATAAATAAAAATAAATCAGCTTCACGCTGTATCCCGCACACAGCAGGGTAGGCAGGGGGAACCTAGTGTTAAAACACCCAGTTCCCCAGTTTCCGCCAAATTCTGGAGGCATTGCGTGTTGAGTGGGGATCGAACCCACAACCAGTCGCGTTTACAAGCACACCTGTGCCCCTGCACTAACGTCAAGTTCTATATTAAAATTAGTAAAATTTTGGTTAGTTTGATTATTTATCTTAAAACAAAATGAAATGATTTTATTTATTTTGGTCGAAATCATTCATACGTCTACATAAAATAAAATGTAATCAAAATAAAATGGTTGTTAAATAAATAAATTTACGCCATTGCCGCCGCGGCAATGTCCTTTATATAATTTAATATCTTCTAATATTGATCACTCACGAATATAAGGGTCACGAATCGCATTAGTTATACAATATACTATCAACTTGAGCCAAATAAAAAATATTTTATAAGAAACCTATTAAGTTTATTCAGATCAATGAATTAAATCAAATTAACTTCAGAAAAAGTTTAATATCATTTGTTTTGAATGTGATTTTCAAAGATTACAATAGTATGTAACTTAAACAATATACCCTTATTTTTTAACGTTAAGCTATCAGATATAAAACTTAACACCGACAGACGAGGCTAAGCACCTCATCTGTCGGTGTATACCATCCGGTGGCGGTGCGATCTCACGTTACTTGACACCTTTTGCCCTTACGAACGACATTGAGGACACCCATCAGCTTTTTACTGTTATAATAATCATATGAAATAATCTATGTAGTTGCCGATGCTCTGCCAATATTACAATATTATGAATGATCTATATCTATATATATATATATATATATATATATATATATATATATATATATATATATGTACATACACATATAGTATAAGTTGTTTATAGGAGATATATAAAAAAATAAAGGTCCTTACAAAATATAAGAATGGATGCTGTGGTGTGTGCAAAGTGCCTTTGTTAAAGTAGGTATCAATAGCGTTGTGGTTTCCTTTCAAGCCTAGTCTACCTGACCTATCTGCTACCATTCAAACGCTTTTCCGGACTTGGTCCAGAGTTTCACAATTCAGCTTTAGAAATTGAGATGTGTATGTTAATTTAGAATGTAGAATTCTGCAGATCAAAGTTTGAGTTAGCGTACTAGGCTTAAGTTTAGGTTAAGCTGAAATTGCATTCGCTTCTAAGTCAAATAATCCTGTACACCTAATAGTAATTATGTATTTAGTATTTAAACTTAAAGATTCCGTATAAAATAATCGCTGGTTAAAATCAAATTCAATCAGCTTCACGCTGTATGAATATGCAGAGGGAACTTAGTGTTATGACTTACGGTTTTCCGTCACACACTTTTCGTCGATTTTTTCGTAATAAATAATAGTTTGTTCCCTCTTGTTGGGATCAAACCTACAACCGTCGCGTTACAGTTCGACCCTTGTGCCCCTGAGCCACAAACTCAATCTCTCGTTATTCTATTATACAATATTCTCCAATTATTATAGCAGTATTAGCTTACAGTAAAAATATTATCGACTTACATTCATATCCTTGTTTCCAGACAACGCAGCCGTTCGTACGAATCAGACGAGCACGAGAGGGGTGCTTGCGAATGGTGTGAATATGCCTTGATTATCACACTAGCTACGATCCTCCTGATAGGAGTGTCGGCTCTCACTATATTCTGGACCTTCTTCTATAGAGAGGGTTATGGATGGGCCGACGATATACCCGAGAAGCAGTTTAATCTACATCCAACGCTTATGGTCGCCGGCTTTATTACTTTTAGTGGATTCTGTAAGTATTATTAGTCAATATATACGATTCACGCTGTATTTCGCACGTAGAAGGGTAGGCAGAGGGAGCCTAGTGTTAAGACAATCCCTCCTCCCTTTCCGCCGAATTCTGGAGGCGTTACATGTTTAACGCCGCACTTGGCCTTGACACCAGAGTGAAATAATGGAAATATAATTTTAAATAAATATTTCATTTCTTCGAATGGGGATCGAACCCACAACGCGTCGCGTTTACAGTCATACTTTGTGCCCCTGCGCTACGGCTGCTCTCTATTTAACGTTGTTATTAGTTCTATTTAATTAATTCAATATAATTCCTGCTTAGACATTTAATATCTATAGACAAACAATCCTTATTTTTATTCCAGCGGTACTCCTCTACCGTATCTGCCGGTGCTTCAGACGCATCTACGTGAAACTATTACACGCTATATTCCACGCGTTGGCGTTCCCTTGTATTGTCATCGGTTTCCTTGCTGTCCTCGACTTCCATAATAAGAAGGGCATCAACAACTTCTACTCACTTCACAGCTGGATCGGTTTAGTGGCTATGGGACTGTTTGGAATTCAGGTAATATTCTAAATAATTAATGATTTTGCTTTACTTTCGTTAGTAACTTGTGTATTATTGTGAAAGAAGCAGAGAGATGTTTGTAATAGATATATAAAGCCGTTTTAAAAAAATATATGTTTTGAAAACATTATTAACTGTAAACTCTCATATAAATAAAAATATTCTCAATATATATTATAATCGGCCTACAATCTACAACCGCCTCCAGTAATCAAAAACGTGATATTATAATAAATATGTCACTATAATTTCTATTCTTTGCATATAAACCTTAATAGTTACTTATTTCAAGGAATTCACAACATACGTACATACATTTTTTATAGTTAGTACGTGTTAAAAGCCTCATTATTTCTTTTGTTAAATTGTAAATA
Organism: Heliconius hermathena; assembly: GCA_013403705.1. Taxonomy (NCBI): domain Eukaryota; kingdom Metazoa; phylum Arthropoda; class Insecta; order Lepidoptera; family Nymphalidae; genus Heliconius; species Heliconius hermathena. The sequence goes on from JAAIXJ010001852.1 coordinate 1,087,931, forward strand.
TAGTACGCGTAATATATTTATGAGCGGGCTCATATAAGTATTGAATATAATTGGCTTACAGAATACGATTCCTTTATTACTAATTTTATTTCTCAAACACTAATGTCTTTGTCAAGAGCATTAAAACTGTTTTATAACTACATTATGCCTTTCATAGTTGAGTTATTCAGAATAACTCCATTTTAACACAAAAGGTGTTCACTAAAACTTAGATGGAGCACGTAACAAGCTATCTACTTCGAATTTTCCATTCGTTTAAATTTAGGTTTATTTGAAATTTTATACTCTTTGTTAAAAAGAGAACTACGATGTTTTATGTTTATTGTTAATAAATAATATACAAAAACGTACATACGTATAATAAATATTTAATTTTATGTATGTATGTGTGTTGTAGTAAACATATTTAAAGAACAATTGTTAATTTATCTATATATTTCATTTTAAATATGACAGCTTTTTATCGTTAAAATATTATTTATCACTGTTGACTTTACGTTTACCTAAAGATTTTTCACATGCCTATAATAAATAATATTACTAAGGACTAGATAATATTTTTGTAAGACACATTAACTTTTTTATGATTAAGATATACTCTACATTTTAAGCTAAGCCTAATATTTTAATTGCTATATATTTAAGTTATAAATTAATACTTTTACTTTAATTAATACTTTGTCATATTATATCGGAAAACTCTTACTTTGACACCTCTTAAATGTTTCTCAATCGCATTTTGATTTGTTATATACTTATACCGAATAGTATTTCATCTAAATATAAACACTATTTATTTCAGTATGCGGTCGGCTTCTTCAGCTTCCTTTTGCTATTGATCTGTAATAAGGGAACAGCCAGTTTCCGCGCATCTTTGGTGCCTATCCACGCCGCGTTTGGCATCTTGACTTTTGTTCTCGGAGCCAGCGCCTGCCTCACCGGACTCACTGAGAAAGCTCTCTTTACACTTGGGTACGTATATATAGAAAGTGTATACTCGAAAAATACTAAAAAGTATTTAAATGGTTAAAAAATTAAAATTAAACGAATAAATTTCAATGTTGGATTATTCCAAAATAGATTATTATGGACAACATTGAAATTTTAAAATATACATTATTATCAAGGTCAAAAATATAATTTAGGTTTTTAAGTCAAATGGTAGCAAGATGTTCCTGAAAGTTTATACATACCTTGTTGAAATAGTCCGCTGTTTTATATAGACAGGAGTGACAGCTTAAATTTTTTTGCAGTCAATATTTAAAACATCTATTTGAAACAATTTTTACACAAATATATTTGTTGGTATACATTTGTACTGATTATGCACTTTACTCCAGAAATGCTACTATGGGAGAATTCAGGTATTTTAACGTAAAAAGCTATCTTCAATTTCATTTTTTTTTATTTTGGCCATAGCATTGTATACTGGATTTATTTTGTATTTTCATACAAGGAAATACGTTTTGTTATTGTGTTAGTAATTGTATTGTGTATGTGGCATTCGAGCATGGGAGAGCTTCTATTTGAAGTGATCATTATCGTTTATTTGGACTTATGTAGGTATATGTCATACATGCCTATCTATTTCCGTCGATGTTTTCATTTTTGCATGTGTTTTATGTTAGTTTTTATTAGGACTGCCATAAATTAAAAAAAAACCATAACTTTTAAAAATATTTAAAAAATACGTTAGTGATGTTACATACGATATATCGCTATTCTAATCGATTATATATATATAAAATATAAAATAACACATTTAAAATATAAATCTATTTAAAATATTATAAATTAATATGAATATTGAAATAATTGTGGCAGTTCTACTATATGTGTGCGTATCCACAGCCCGGAACGGTACAGCGGTCTCCCGGACGAGGGTGTGATCCTGAACGCGATCGGCGTCACCATCGTTGCCATACTGGCCGTCGTCATATACATCCTGTCCACGGACAAGTTCAAACGAGATGCCCGTGATATAAGAGCTTCTGTTGATCTGTAGATGTAATAAATACATGAAGATTATTTAAAAAGTTAAAGTATAATTCTTCGCTAACATTCGATGGAAATCTATTATAAGATATTTTATTTTTTGAGCAATTTACCTTTTCTCATTTTTTTTTCTTTAATGTAAATTGTATATAGAATCTCTTGTAACACGGACAGTCGATTGTACGCTATCATTTATTTATTACGCAAAAAAAACATGATTTATTATAAGGAAATTATGAAACACTCATAATTCATACAATTTTTATAAATAATGATTTAAATAAACGTTATATTTTTTACGATTTTAATCTTAAATACGATTATGTTAATCTCCATTAGTTTATAACATTATAAGAAATAAAAAGTACCTACCTATGTACAAATATGGAGGCTTTTAAATAAGATATTTTTGATACGCGATATATAGATTAGGCTCGGTCTGTATCAGACCAAAATGCATATATCTTTATTTTTTATAACATAATTATTAAATATATTTTTATAAGTTTTAGTTTGTAATAAACATTTGAAGAATAATGAGCGGTGCACTTCAAAGTATATTTTATTTTGTTATAATAAAAAATTGTAAGGCAAATTGACTTTTAATTTATTTTTTCTATAATTTTTTTGGGTGTATATAACTAACTATAACGAAATATATAAATTTTATTCTATTCACACTACATATTAACCATTTATTATATGTTACTTTACTATAATTATACATGACACGATCAATATTTTTTAATAACTACTAATTCTAACATTAAAATATATTTTTTTACCAAGGATGCATAATCGTATTTGCTGTGCTTATTTATAGACGCTAACGCTTAAGCTTATCTAAAATTCATAAAATAAAAAAAAGGTTATATTACCCTCACGTTGACTAACTAACCCGGGGCATGCGGTGCGCAGGAGCGAGACGTACGCCGCGATGACGACGGAGGCGATCGTCATCAACGCCATCGGCATGGCGGTGGTGGCGGTCGCGGTGCTGGTGCTGTACACCGTGCGCGGCACCGGCGGCTACCGGCTGCGCAAGGCGGCGCAGAACCCCAGCTAAGCTACTACGGTAATCGCTTTTATTATCTGTTGACAGCGTAGTTTTTAATCTGTCTTTTTATCTGTGCTCGAACATTTCGCCCCTTTTCATATTAGGTCACGCGATTAATGACAATTGACAGTCGTTAAACTTCGATTTCAATTTTTCAATTGTGGTTTTATGAATTTTTACTAGGTAATATTGACAAAATTCTAAAAGGTAAAAACTACGCTCTCAATTAGAACGCACAACACCAAATATTGTAAATGTTTTATAAAATGTTTGAGTATCTTACATATTTGATTTTATACTTACTTTTAAAAAAACTTAAGACATTTGTTTTATTGAAAATGTCATTTATCGAATCTAAACTTTATGTACGAAATTAATCTTTATAAAATTTCAATATACCTACTGAATAATGGAATACCTGTATGTTTAAAATAGGTATTTTAGCTCAATTTGTTGTCTTTAGGTTCATCGGATTCTATATTATTATCTATGTTATTGTTATAACCGTTGTGCGTTGTTCTATTATTATACTTTTTAAAATATTCTTGCAATTTTAATCCGTCTTCTAAATTATGACGACTGATGTATCCTTTTATTTCCGAAAAACTTTTAATATTTCAAACACATTAAAATTGTATTATTTAGTTTTAGTTCTAGTATATTAGCAGACTTAAGGACGCTACGCAAATTTTGTGTACTGTTAAAACTTAATCAACGAAAACGCATTCTTCTTCGTATTTAACTTTCTATGTACTCGCTATTCTGTGGTAATATAAATTATTATTAATAATACCTATGTTATAGAGCCGTAGTTCTAATAATTGACGCGTAATTTGAATGTCATTCTGTATATTTAAATGAATTTTACAGGAATGGGTTCTCGTTGATCAAAAATATTTCTCAGTTCTACCAATTTGTAATAGACAAAAAAAAAGTGGCCATATACCTAACACTAGGTACAGAGTTAACAACATTTTAGTAGTTTATTAGTTAAGACGTTTTAGTATGTAAACTGTATATAAATTAAAATTTAATTAATGTAATGTGCGAGTGTTCGATAGTTGTAGTTGTGATTGATTCGTAGTGGATAGACTCGAATGTATTTATTATTAGGGCAAATAATAGCTTCCGATAGATTGAAACATATTACTGATTTTCAATTTTTTAAAAAAGTAATTAGATATCGATAATTATACCTTATAATTAAAAATTTTCGACAGATTTTCAATATTAACTAAACATATAATTGCTTAGAGACAATTGAGAGAAGTTAATTAAGTATAAAATGTATGTTAGATCGATGTACGCGTGTGTACTGTTAAGGAAGTGTTCATTCGAGTTGCCAAATTCCGTGTAAACGTCTTGTGGTAATAATTGTTATAATAATCAATTTATAAATCCGCGTGTAGCATGTTTATTAATAATATTATAGGACGCTCAATATGTTTATACGAGGGGTACCTCCATATAGTTTCCTTGTGTAGAGATTGAGTAAGTTTTCTATTGATTAGATAACGTTATTTGTATTCCATTTTGTATAAAACATTCCAATGAAAAAAATCGAGCATTTTAAAAATTTTTTATTATGAAATTAAATATACATCAAATATGTGCGAAGACTGTAAGCGTAAGTAGCGCATAAAATGACGTGCGATAATTTTTATTCAATGCAAAAGAGCATATTTACAAATTTTAAATATTCCCGTTTTCGAGGATCCCTTAGAGACGCCGGGGCCAAGTTTTTTATATTATAAAAATCCAGTCCTTTAATCAGCGAAATGGAAACAGTGTTGAACCAGACCACAAACCAACCGAGAAACGACAGTACCTGCAAACCTAAAATTAAGTACATTTCTAAATTAACATGTTTTGCGAGCAGCGATTTAACAATTTTTAATATAACTATTTAAATATTTGTCTATAAATTTAATCTATTTGAGAAACGTATAATTTTTAAACTTAGTTTTATTGATTACAGTTGTATATTGGTTACTATGAATTTTATCACTGTTTTACATTTTTAAATATTTATACGCATTCATAATGGTACATTAAATACATGTATAAAATGAGTTGTTTTATTTATACCTTTAACGACAGCTACCTCTGACATTCAATAGAAAAAAAAACAAGTATTTTTCTCCACTTAATATTTATTATTGTGTAAAAAAAATATAAAATAAGGCCGTCATGGCACAGGAGCATAAGCGTGCGACTGTTAATAAGAGTTGTGGGTTTTATTATTATACCCACTCGGAGGAAAGGATATATTTCACATTGTCGTTTATTCGCTCTGGTAACGAAACAAAGCGCGGTGTTGAGTTCCGCCACACAACATGCAATGCCTCGAGAATTCGCAAGGAAGTGGAGAATATGTCTTAATGGGAACGAAACGTCTTAGCAGTAGGTGTCCGGGTTGCGTCTGCCTCACTGCTATGTCCGGATACAGCGTGAAGCTAAAATAAAATTGCCATAGTTTTGGGAATCTCTGATAACTCTTAACATATTGCTACGTGTGTAATTCACCCAAAAACCGTGGATTTTTTTGAACAGAACCTGAAGATTATGCCTATTTCATACAATGAATGATCTTTATTACGTCTATTTGACGATATTATTATGTACAGCCAAAAAATAAAGGCAACGATGAAACACTGTGAATCCTGATTTACGATCCTCGATTGCATCACTGACAAGTCACAAGAGTCAAGAGAGCCAATGTCACCCTCTACTGGTGCACAATTGCATATGAGATCATGCTACAACAAACCTATTTAATAAATACAAACACTATATTCTCATAAGAAATATTAGAAATGTCAATTACTTAGTCATAATGTAAGTTAGTAATTGTAGTGTAATTTAAAATAATTTAACTTGTTCTTTAAATAAAATATATTCCACCCAAAAATTCTTTTATTGTGCAAAAAAATATTGGCGCTAAAAATGCTGGCCATTTTTTTTTATATAATGAACATTTAGTAAAAGTATTCAAATAAAACCAAGCAATATTTGTCACTTATTTATTTGAGAATTTAAACTTTTAATCGAATATTGAAGAAAAAACATGATATTAAATTAGATATTTATCACACATGACGACATTTTCTAACATCTCTAAACAGACATCATACATAAATGAATGTATAATTTAATGAAGATTTTTGTAGCTGGATTACGACTATGAAACGTAATGAAGTAAATGTAAATTATTTACTTTATTTATTATAACACGTATACTGAATGATTACATATAAGCAGACCTACTTTGTGACCACTTTTTTTTAATGATATTTTACAGAAATATTTTTTTAATAATATTTTTAAGGGTAGGTGTTGAATAGTGAAATTACTAGTAAGTCTTCTTCTACTACAGTAATTGAAAAGATTTTATTATTTTTTTGCTTTTACAATATGATATGAATGTAATATAAGATATTTTGTAATCCAGATACAAACGTCTGTACAATTTTAGTTATTTATTAAACAGCAAAAGACATTGAGCTCAAGATTAACGTCAACGAACATACTTCTATGAATATTTGGCCAAATTTTGAGCAGCCTTCGAATGCTAGCACGACAGTAATTTTGAAGCAAGTTTGACGTAATTAAATTATCCATTTTTTAAATATTTTTTTCTTCTTTACATAATATAATCCTTTGATATACGTATTTTTTCATAAATGATTTTACTAAATTTGCATATTTATTTCTGATAGTTAAATATTCACAAATTTACTCCATTATAATATAATTAGATTCCTTGCAAAGGAGGCTACGCCTTTCTACATTATACATTAAACATGTTCATGTAAAACTACAGTTGCTTGTACATACACCCTGACACACGTATTGGTCAATGAACTTTACTAAATACAATAAAATTTAAGTAAAGATGGACAATTTTGATTTATTGATAATAATCTTTTGAAATATACAATTAATTTAAACATGCAATAGTATTTGTCTCATAAGATATTAACATTCATTATTTTCCACACACATTTAACATATTTATATATGAAACTTTTTAAAATATCGACATAATTGAAATAACGCTACGTACACACAGTATTTTTGAAAATATTAATATATAATCTGATTTAAGAAACTGTGCTCAATTAATATCTAGCCAAAGCAATTTCTTAGTAATAACGGAATCATAAATATAAATAATATTTTTGTAAAACGCTAAAAAGCTGTATTTTAGTATTTTATTAAAAGTATTGTATTTATCAACAGAAACAAGATATCTCTAGTTAGGCCTATAGAAAACTATATAAGCTACACAAATGCAGCCCTTAATACTCATAAGATAATTGGCTATGGCAAAAATGCTTGGAATAATTGACAAATACATAATCTATTAGTGCCTTCGTTTAATCTAAATAATAAACACTAAATAGTAACATTTTAAGTCTATTAGGAATACAGCTAAAAATCAACTGTGAAATAAATTATTCTAAGTTTACATTAAACTTAATTTATGTATTGATCTGCTGCCTAAGAAAACGAAGGGCATTTTTAATAGTTAAAATGTTTTTGTGGGTATTGTATGATTTGATTTTTTTAAAAGTTCAAGCGTTCTGGCCAATTACGCTTTTCTTTTTTTCGAGCTACGTCCAAATTCTTAGTTTTGTTACAATTTGCTTTTTATTGTTAGCTTCTGTAGTGAGATTTTTATAAAATTTCGTCACATTTTTACCCAAAAGACTATACATAGAACCATAAATAATATCTATTTATAAATAAGAGTATAAATGCTTATTCTAGTAAAACAAAAACAATTTTAATATCTTTGGTGCAGTAATGGCACATTATAACATGTGATAATAAGTACAAAGTAATTTAAGTATACAAAATGAAAGTTGTAGAGAGCACAATATATAAATAAAATAACAAATTAAAATAATACATTAATTTAACTGTAATACTGGGATAAGAATTTGTTCTAAGATATATTTGTATAGATAATAAGATCTTCGATTTTCGCGATTTTTATATAAATACTATAATCATATTTATACAATTTTAGTTTTTTTTTTCAGTTTTTGTAATATCTATTAGCTAAAAGATTTATTAAGAATATTTTCATCCTTTTAAGGTGAGATCATATTCAATAAATGTCATAATGCAATCAAAATCTCAATCTATCTTGTCATATAGGATAATAATAAAATTTTTTTTCATAAACATAAGAACGATTGTAGTAAAGAATCTTAAAATAGAACCTATTTGTTTAACATTGTGCGCTATGTCCCCTAAATGATCTTTGCTAGAAATTCCCAAAATAAAAAACAAGTTTGTCGAGAAAATATGTGCATTGATGTTACAAAAAAATTGCATATATTCAACAAAACATATATTTAATCTATCACACCTATAATTGCATTTCCATATTAATTAAATATATCAATTTAATACTTAAAACAGAAAAGCTATGGAGTTAATACTAACACACGTTAAAATTTCTGCGATAAGACACACCCGATAATAGCTCCTGACACTAACCATTTATGTATACTTATTATATGAATTACATATGAATAATAAAATTTCTAATTTTATATAAATTTAAAATTTGCATGCACAACTATTATAATACATTTACATGTTATAATAAGACACAGTAAACACGAGGCGACCACCGGAGTCAGTTTTCTAACACAGCCAATTACGAATATACACTGCTCGACCAAAATATACCACTGATCAGACATTTTTATTTTACAAAAGAATATTTAAAACAAACTTTCGATTCAAACGAAATAAGCCTCTATTAAGGTTTTTTTTAGGGCCTGGATTTAGTGTCAATTCGATTCCTATTCGTGGGAATGAAGTATTTTAATTTCCTTCTTTTGGTAAGGTGACAAGAGGCGGCGTTGTCGCCACTCAATACACACTTTTGAACACTAAGCGGAAAATGGGAAACTGAGGTCTTACACAAGGTTTCTTCTACCTACCATTATACCCTTCTATATACGGGATACAGGGGGAAGATAAGTAAAAAAAATGACGCGAATGTATTCCGTTTCGTTCGTTTCGATTGTTTTACTTCATATTCAATGTATATTATTTAAGACTTATTTGGAAATAATTAGTGAAAGGCAAGAAATAACTTTTGATTACAAATGTCCTATCAGTTGTATATAAATGTTGAGAAACATTTAACACTCTCACGTTACATTATATTAATAGATTGTTGAAAACGCTATAAAGAAGATCTGCCACTCTACTATATTAAATAACTCTCAAATATGTATCCATAAAATATGTAAAATATGTGTAATTTTTTATATTATGACTCAAAATATTATTTAAAAATATTTTAATATAATAATACTGTAATTTATTTCACACATTGCTAACTATCTAGTAAGAAGAAATATTTAAACTTGTAGTATTTAAATTTATTCCGATTTTTAAGTAAAAATCTTAAATATATTTTCAAGTTATCTTCAATGAAATGAAATGTAAGTAGGTTATCACTTCCTTCTGAACTATATAATATCACAAGAAATAAGTAAATGCTTCAGTTTATTAGCTATAAATTAAATATTACTATAACATTCAATTGTTTCATTTGATCATTATTTACTCTACTAAATAAAGTCAATTTCTAACACAGAATGTAAGATGGTGACAATTTTTTATAAAATCTATCAAGTAAATATATAAGTACATCTGTTTTTTTTATTATTTTATAAGAGTTTTCTTTAAATATAGATATTTTTTTAAATTTTTCAAAGAGAATTTTTTTAATTGTAATGTAAAATAAATTGCGCAAGAAAACTATTACTCACAAATTCATTCCATCATTTATGTAATATTATAAAACTATTCTTTAGTACTATTAACAAAGACGGAGTTTACTAAAGCGTGCTAAAATGTGTTTTACCCACTGATAATAATGTACAAAAAAAATTCTATATATATATATATACACACACACACACATATATATATATATATATATATATATGTTTTTAAACGGATTGACTTATTAAGCAAAACTTGCAAATACCTGTTAAATTAAACATTAATGTAATCCTCCTTTGTTGTCCAACCTTCAATGATAACTAGGCTGAATGCGCCTATACCTAAATAAATAGTCTCAATATTCCAATACCTAGGTCATTAGGCGAAATATATTAGTGCCTAAGCCTTGAAATACTGCGGGAATTCGTTAGAGATGGCCCTTACAAGCGCTTGGTCGTCGCGGCTCGAGTCTCCCTCTTCACAGAATATCCTCGCAAAACAGCGGAGTAGGTCGTCACGCCGGTGTAAGTGGGAACCGTAGTCGGTGTTGCGGATTATACCTTGTAGTATTTTAAGGTATTGTTGACGACGCTGAAATTTAGAAAAAAATGAATTTATTTAAAGTTCATTTTAGAGATGGCGCTAGTAGTAAACGGATATTGATGACGTCGTAACTATATAAGAAATATATTTATATATATATATATATATATATATNATATATATATATAATATATTTTAATCGAGCACCATCAAATCCAATACAGTGTCTTTCATTACTTATTTATCATTATTTATTTTTATCAGTTTGATTTATTTTAAAGATAAAGAGTCCCTCATGGCATAGCGGCACAGCGTCTAACTGTACACGCGACGGCTGTAGGTTCAATTCCCATTTTGGGCGGTGCTTGGGTATCTTAACACTAGATTTCTTGTGCTTACCGTAAGATAAAAACAATGGAAAGCAAAAAAAAACTACTTACAACATCACCAGGAGACAGATCTGCGAGCTGCCTCACAATGATGTCGATGGCGACTTTGACATCGTTTGTATAAAAGTGTTCCGCGGTTTTCTTGCGACTAAAGAGGTCTATTACTAGTTTTAATACAGAGTGTGCAGGTTCGGGCTCATGATCGAAAATGTGCACTGGATCCTCTGTTAAATGTAATTGAATAGATTTAAACAAATATACATATAATAAAAAAAGTAACGTCGTGTACGCGCACAAGTACGGGAAATTAAATATTTAATATATTATTTTTCCTCTCGCAACAAGGCAAAGCTAAACAATAAGTCAATCTAAAAATATGTTAACTTAATAAAAAAATATTTATGTATGAATTAATATTCATCGTTCCTATTGTAACATAATTGTTACCATAAAACAGTGATTCTCAACCTTTTTTTTGTTGCGGCACATATTTAACGATTTCAAAATTTGGCGGCACACAAAGAAAAAGATAAAAATTATTTACTACAACACTGTTTATGACAAAAATTTTAAATATACGAATTTATTTTTTTGTGGATTTAAACATATATTCATGTTAAAAATATTTTTCTTTTTAAATGATATAATTTAATAATATTAACATTTTTATATATTTGCCAAATTTGGCGGCACACAAAAGTGCCGCGGCACAGTGGTTGAGAATCACTACCATAAAAGCTCTATAATCCAACACCTAACACGCAATGCTTCAAGAATACAGCGAAAAGATGACAAAATATTTCTAAAATTTAACAGCTATGTTATATTCAATATTTTCATTTCTCCGCTCTAGTGTCGAAGCAAAGCGCGGCGTTAAGTTCCTCCACTCAACACGCAATGCCTCCAGAATTTGACGGAAAATGAGGAACGGGGTGTCTTACCTCTAGGATCCCTTTGCTTTTTTATTTTCAATGTACAGATATATAATAGTTTCTAAAATGATAATATTATTTGATTCTGAAAGTATTTCAGATTAGTATCTATAATATAATAATTTTACGTACCTTCGCGATTAAGTAAAAGAAGTACTTTCTCACAAAAAGTTTTAGCATTATCCATAGTTTCTAAAGCATTCAGAAGTAAATTTTCAAAGGGATTCTCAAATTGTAGATTATATGCAAGGAGAAGTGTCAGGAACAAATCAGGTATCTGTTCATCTACATCTGTTTCTGGCGGGTCCTCGATGAGTTCAAGAAGAAATTGTGCGAATTCCACTCCAAGTTGTTCTGAAAAAAAGTGACAAATAAATAATTCTAAACTTCAGGGTTTTCAATATAGTGGCGAATACAAACAGCGCTACAGAGTGTGAATGAAAATTCGTTGTGTTTGTGGGTTTGATTCCCACTTGAAGAATCATATTTTTATATTTTATGTGTTTGCTTTAGTAACAAGGCAAAGCGCGGCGTTGAGTTCCACCATTCTACACGCCGGGAACTGAGTGTTTTAAAAGAAGTTTTCCGCTCTTAGGGACACAGGAATTTACACATGAGTCAGTAGAGATCATGCAATTCATCAGAAATATTTGGACACAGAATATAGGGAGAACATTCTTAGCAGATTTTACTTAGAAACCGATTCATTTTAACTTCACAAAAATCAATAAGTTAATTAAAAAAATACAAGAACAAAAAAGGCACTGACGATCAAAATCTATAGTGCACAAAAAAATAATTAAAAAAAGCCAAGTTCTCTCTACCTATCCTGCTATTTTGAGGATAATGAGAACCTCACGTGTTAACAAGCAAACAAAAAGGCCTCACCGAAGTGAGTGAAAGGCAGCGTGTCGGCCATGGACAGCACCATGGACAGCAGCAGCGCGGAGTGGGATAGGCGCGCGACGGCGCGCGGGTTGTCGCGCATGTCGCGCGCGATCTCCGCCGGCAGCGCCGACAGCGCCAGCGTCGCCAGCGCCGTGCGCTCCAGCCCGCACATCACGCCGAACGCCTGGAATATTACAACGGAATAAATAGCCATATTTATTATTCTTCGTGAAATATTTACTTAAATTTATATTTCTATTTCTTCGCTCTGGTGTCGAAGTTAAGCGCGGCTTTGAGTTCTGACACTCAACACGCAATGCTGTCTCACTGCGTCATCAAGGTAATATTGTATTGTAAATAAATTATCTAACCTCATAATTCTAAGAATGATGCTGTAAATACCTTTTTTCGTTTTTCACTTTAGTCTCGCACTATAACCCGCATATAGCAGGATAAACAGAAGGGACTTAAAGTTAAAGCACTTTATTTCTTACTTACATAAGTAGCGGAACTCATCGTCGTCTCATTTTTACATTTCCTCCCTCTTATAGGACAAATCGTGAAGCAATAATGTTACCTGCAATAGCAATTGTCGCAACGGCCAACGAGTTTCCATTTGATAGTATTGCACCAAGGTTGTGACATATGCATAGCGGTGACTGCTGAGCACATGTTGAGATATGTTGATATCTGCATTAGACTGGAAAAAACAAAATTAAAACTTTTATATACAATATAAAATGAAATACTTTCCTATATATATTGTTAGGATCCAGAAATATTGGCACTTGTTGGCCTCCTTAGTCTTAAATAAATTTTATCAAGTCTTAAAAAAAATATTTAAAATATTAATAGAGTGTTGTCTAAGCTGTCAGGTATACTGATCTTGACTTATGTAACACAACTATGGACCCCACTAGTTCCAACATCATGATAATGTAAAGGGTGCCAATTAATACTTTTAAGACAGATTAATACCTGTGTGCACCTGAGTTCATTAAAACAACAGAAAAACACCTTGATATCCCATTGTTGAAAGAGGAAATTGCTTATTATAATGATAACTATAAAGCAAGACTTGAAAAACATCCCAACCATTAGCTGGACAGCTAACAATCCCTGGAACCATTCACTGCCTCAAGCAAGCACAAGACAAGTTTGAAAATTATGTGAAGTAAATGTTAAAAAAATTTCAAAAAGAAATTTAATTAAAATTCTGATCTAACAAAACAATCAGGCATAGGTAAGAGTAAAATTGTTAGAGGTAGAAGTAGGAGCAGGAGGTATAACAGTGAAATCTGGTATCAAGATTTGAAGCAGAAGATTGTTAGCTGTGAGTATTAGTTGTTATTTATGTATAAATAAAAATAATTGGATAAATAATATGGTTGTAGCAGAAGCTAATTATAAGCTTTGGTGATAATAGAAATGAAACTCAAAGGCCATAAAAGTTCCCTGACTTTTAATATAACCTCATATATCATGCTTACAGAAGAGTAGGTGAATATTATTTAATAGTATCTTATAGTCTTTAAATTTCATAATCTTAAAAGGTTATTTATTAAATCTGATGTAATCCTCTCCCCTTTTAATTATAAAAAAAAAACAATTATAAAATTTAAATCTAATAGCAGAAACCAATGCTGTATTTGTCAATTTAAACCAAAAAAATATTTAATAAATAAACAATCTACTGATAGGGATTTCAACCTAAAACTTCAGTAACAACATTTCAAATTATATATTGAGTTTTCAAATACATATACTTATAGTATTTTACCATAACAGATATAAGTTCCAACAATTGTGTTTGTATGTCATGGGCATCATCGTGTAGAGCCCAGCCCCGTTGTTGTGCATCATTCGCTGCCTTCGACAAGGCATTAAGAGCTGTCATCATCCTGAGCGCATCTGGCGCAGCATCTATAGCATTCTTTGGACATGTTATATTACTGTTGGCCTCTCGTAATAAGGCATCTATTATAGATCTTGCAGCTCCACCAGGAAGGAATTCCTTTTATAGAAATAAAAATATATTTATAATTCTTTTTTACTCTTAAGTTTATGCTAAAGCAAAACATTTATTAGGGTAGGAACCTAGTTTTAAGATACTTTTACGTTGCCTACTAACTGCCCAATTTTCGACAAAAATAATTGTTTTTTCAAGTGGGAATCAAACCCACATTGTTGCATACCGTAAGACGACAGATATACCTATTTATTTTTTATATATGAAAACATTTTATAATTACATTGTAAATAATGAAAAAATATTTGTACAGTATAAAGTGGTGGATTTCCTTGATATAAAAGTTAGTAAACATTGCTGCATATGCTATTCAAACAAAAAAATTAACAAGGAAATTGAAAAAACTAAAAGTCATATTTTTGGTTTACAGTATAAACTTGCGAACAGCCTATTTTAAACAAATTATGCGGAGAGGTGTTTTTAAAAAACTATAAATTTATTAGAAAGTTTTTAGAATTTCAATAATTGATTTGTATTCTTGCTACATACTAAATAAAATAAAATAAAATTCTAAAACTATTGAATTATGGAGTATATAACAACAAAAAACGAATCTAGTAGGTTTACATTTTAAGCTTATAATATTGATATTCTTTAAATTTACTTCTACATAAACATAAAGTATGGATTTGGCAAGAATTGAAAAATTTAATTATAATTATGTTGCAAGTCCCAAACACTACTTGGGCTTCTCTCTTTGGAACCATCCTCACACAACCACACAAAGAATACAAGGAATGCTATGTAGGTATATTTATATAACTATAAGAACTCACCCTCAGAGAGATTAGTACTGTTTCAACAGCAACTTTAGACATATCATGACTAAGCTGGGTTTCTTTACGAACTGCCTGTACTATTTCATAGATGGCATTTGGTTTGATGCTCTCGCTGCTGTCCTGACTGTCATCTTGGTTGTCTGTGTCTGAAGACAACTGGTTGGATGTTGTTTTGGCACTAGTTATCTTTTTGTCATCATCAATATCTAATAAAGATGAAAACATTAGCAATAATCAATTTTCTGTTATATATANTTTTAGATTTATACTGTATGAACCTTGTGTTAAGACACGGTTTCCCAATACTGAAGACATTGCAGGTTGAATAACAGGGCTCACCACCACAATTTGTCATCTATTGATTTACCGAGAGCAAGGAAGTGAAAATATTTTTTCCCTCAAGTAAAGATCAATACTGCAACAGTTTTCTTTACAATTAGGCAATCAATTTGATACAATATATAAATATGACTTATAATTTATAATAAAAAACAAAAAGAAATTAATATAATTTACTTGAAAGTACTTTATACATACAACCAAATATTAAAAAAAAATATAAACATACCTTTCGAAACTGAAGCATTGTTTTGAGATTTAGAAGGTGAAGAACATGATTGCTTTTCTTCAGATATTTGTTGCTGAGAGACAACGGGCCTTAGATCAAAACAAGGTGATACTCCATTAGGTGGAGTACTGTCATCTAGCCGTGGTGGAGGTTTGGGTGCGGCTTGCTTTTTGCTAGAAGGTTTTACTAATACTTGCAGTTGTTTTTTCTTTTCAGTTAATCTCAGTAAAAGGTCTGGTTTTTGTGAAGACATTGTTGTATTATCGTTTAAATTTCTAATACAATCGTTTAAAAATGTCAAATAGAACTCTGCCTCAACCTGTAATATAATGAGTTTTTTGTGTATAGCCATGACTAGAGTAGAATTAGATCATTTTTAGTGTTAATTACTTGAATAAAGCAAACTAATACCTTTACTGCAGCTACGTAATTCGAGGGTACGAAACCGACTTGACCTTTTCTATTAACGACATGCCACCAATTTCTCTGTTTAGTGTTACTTTGCTGCAGAAAAAAGAACTCTCCTTCCGTAAAACTTAATGTTTTAGCTAATGTCGCCTCGAAATCATATAGTGCCGTAAGCATTTCCATGTCATCTAAAAAAATATCTACATAGAAAAAGCTTAAAGAATCATACAAGTGTGAAATATGTGATAATAATAATTTTACAATACCGATATTTTGTTGGCCATCACCCATTTTGAAGAATATGTAAGTAGTAGAGTTTATGTTATAAATCACTGTACCTTCGTTAAGATATTTACAAACAAATATATATTTTTATTTCATTAAATCAATTTTTAAATGAACACTTTTCAAATGCCAATTTAAATGTTACTGTCTAATCATTAGCGATAATTTAAATTATAAAAAAAAAACTCATAAGTAAAGTGCCTTAAAATGCGATAAATTCATATGCTTCTTTTAACAATAAAATTTAAGTTTGCAATCAGATATAACGTTTTCTTTTCATTTTCCGGAAAACTAAAATATAATTCTTTTAAAATGACAGCTTATATATATTATTGCCAGGCGTAAAATATGCATTTTGAATGTAATATTTTTTGTAGTCGCGAACTTGTGAATATCGTGGTACATACTTATAAATTTTAAGATTTTCACAATAAAATTTATCGTTAAAAATTACAACAGAAAAGTATTTTTTAATTTTGCTTTATGATTTTTAATTTCTTTTATTTTTTTTTTAGCTTCACGCTGTATCCCGCACACAGCAGGGTAGGCAGAGGGAACCTAGTGTTAAGACACTCCGTTCCCCATTTCTTTTATTAATTTCAATTACTTCACCCTTCTTTGACTTGTGGTAGAGAGGACAAATTTGAATTTATTTCTCGTAAAATAAAAAAATCAGTTATCTTTTATAAATTACCTTAATACTGTATCCCGCACACACAGCAGAGTCGGCAGAAGGAACCTAGTGTTAAGACACTCCCCTCTTCCCTCTTTCCGCCGAATTTTGGAGGCATTGCGTATTGAGCGGCGGAACTTAACACCGCGTTATGCCTGGATACCAGAGCGCAAGAAATGGAAATATATAATATATATTTCATTTCCTCAAGTGGGGATCAAACTCACAACCAATCGCGTTTACAGTAACACTTTGTGCCCCTGCCCCACGACTGGCCTCTAATTTATATTGTCTCATAATAGAAACTGATAGTTAATAATAATTTTATTTGATATCAATATTTTTAATTGTTTATAATTATTTGAGGCCGGTCGTGGCGCAGGGGTACAAGGTGTGACTGTAAAACCGACTGGTTGTGGGTTCGATTCCCACTCGAGGAGATGAAATATTTACTTAAATGTATATTTCCATTTCTTCGCTCTGGTGTCGAGGTTAAGTGCGGCGTTGAGTTCTGCCACTCAATACGCAATGCCTCCAGAATTCGTTAGAAAGTGGGGAACGAAGTGTCTTAACACTAGGTTCCCTCTGCCCTACCCTGCTGTGTGCGGGATACAGCGTGAGGCTGGATTTTTTTTTAATATTAGGTAGTTAGAGAGATTGGACGGGACTTTCCTAGTGTTTTTAAAATAATTACCAAAATTTTTGATGTTTCGTTTTTGAGGAAACATGAACTGAAAGTTATGGCTTGTGAAACCATTTTTTTTAAAACAAATAAATGCTAAACCCATATGACAGTTTTTTTATACACGGTGACCGCAACGGCGACACCTCCGATTGTGACATCCAACTATATAGCATAGAAACTCTATAGAGTATGATGTTCCTGAATAGGAAGTCGGAGGTGTTATATCATCGAAGGAAGATATTTTAATTTTATTTTCAATCAGCTTCACGCTGTACTCTATAGCTCATAATTATCAGTAGTTATTTTATTATTTTAAAATAATCATCTTACCTTAATTTTATTATTCAAATATTCTTTTTGCTAGGTTTAGCTAGCAGTTGATATAAGGTAGTGATACTATTTATCAAAATTTTGACGACTTTAATGATATCCTGTAGCGCGTGCCTAAGATGTACGTGGTAAGTACTTCTTTATATACATGCACGCATTTGGAAAACATTACACATCTTGTCTGACGTAGTCGGGTAATCAGAAAACAAATGGGCAAATAAAAATAAATAGGTATATTGTTTTTATAAAAACAATATTTATCGTTTGTGTTAAATACCAATCGTCGTCGTAGATGGAATGGTTATTTTATATAATAACGCAGACAGTATGATAGTCCAGATTAGTCATAACAATTAGCCATTAGGTCACCGCAGTTCTTCAGCGTTAGTCTGTCGTTTCGATGGTTGTGAAGTCGATTTCAATTCTATTAATGAACATTTGCGAGTTTGTCAAACTAGCTAGATTTTTATGACTAGTACAACTATAACTAAAATTATAGCTCAACTGAACTATAAGAAATAATGTCTTAAAAGACACTATTTTAGCGTTATAAGCATGTTTCATTGATACCTAAATAAAAATTTAAAATCTAGAACTTTCGATAAAAAGTCTTTTAGCCTACCTGCTGCAATTTTCAATGAAAAATTGGGATGGTGGTAAGTTACAAGCGGCAATTACAATTAAAATACTAAAAGATACCAATAAAATGGCTACCATCAAATTCAGCTCTGTGCAATTTAGATTCAAATTTAATGACGAATTTATGAAGCTAAAAGGCAAATCGTAGCGCTGGGGCACAAGTGTGTCACTGTAAACGCACCTGGTTGTAGGTTCGATCCTCACTTGAGGAAATGAAATATTTATTTAGATTTATTTTTTTCATTTCTTCTTCTGGTGTCGACGCAAAGCGCAGCGTTGAGTTCTGCCACTCAACACGCAATGCTTCCAGAATTTGGCGGAAAGTGGGGAACGGAGTGTCTTAACACTAGGTACTTTCTGCCTACCCTGCTGTATGTGAGATACAGCTTGAGGCTGAAAAAAATAAATAAGATAAAAATATTTTATTTTTAGGTGTCCCTTATTGTAAATTAATTTTTCAATTTTGTAAATTAATTTTTCAATTATATATCTCATAAAGAACATTGCCTGCATAGGAGATATTATACCTTCACTATAATAAACAAGGAGAAAAAATGTGTCTGTATTAAATATTTTTAAGGAAGGTAGAAAAAATAGTAAAGAGTATATATAATCTTCAATTTTTTTTTATTTTTTGTCTGTTCGTTTATATTTCCAAATAATAAATAGTTGTAGAGAGTTATTTGCCTATTGACTTGTAAACATAAAAAAACTGGGTTGTTTGCAAAATTGCCATAATAAACCAGATAAACTATTGGAAATAATGAAATACTGTCTTAGCTATAATTGTTTTGCGTAATAGAGCCAGAATTTTAGGATACTCTACTCATTAAGATGCTTCCATTCCCCACTTTCTGCTTCTCGAGGCATTGCGTGTTGGAATTGGTAGCGCAACGCAACGCCATGTTTTGCGTGGATACCGTGGAAAATAAAAATAAAAAATATTTCATTGCCTCAAGTAGGAACGGTACCCACAACCTGTTTATTTCAATTCGCACGTTATAATTTTTAAAGAGATGATTTTTTAATATTAAAATTATTTTTATTTCCCATATCAAAGTTATCAAAGCGCAGGGTAGTTTATGCATACATATATTATATTATGCAAAAAGTGATAAAGTCCACGCAAGTTATACAAGTAGAAATAAGTACAATAAATAAATTTATATAATAGCACAATATTTAGCGGGAAGCCCCTAGTTCTCGATAAGTACGTAGGAAGAACCTTGTCCTATTGTAGGTTATCGTTCGGGCATTGCATTAAATTGAGATTACATCAGAATGTATATTTAATTACATGAGAATGTATTTATTTATTTTTTTATTTACTTACACTTTATTGTGCACAATTACTCATTAGGAAAAAAAAAGATATAAAAAGAACAAAGAAAAAACAACTGACACACAAAAGGCGGTCTTATCGTTAATCAGCGATTTCTACCAGACAACCTTTGGGTTAGGAAACTTATGAAAAAATAGAGTGGGTGGTGTAAATAATGTAAGTACATATCATATTAAATCTTAATACATAAACATAATACATATATATTTAAAAAATATATACTATTATATTATACTAATATATACAATAATACATGCTAACAACATAAATAAGTTGTAACATGATTGTGTTTTGACTGGCGAAATTCAACACCGCGCTTTGTTCTTGTTACTATAGAATGAACGAACGAAAAAACGAAAAAAAAAACATTCTTGCTATTGAAAATCAAATCTACAATTGTCGCGTTTATAGTCAGACGCTGCGCCACGACAGCAGAAATTGTTAAAAAAACTGGCAGTGTGAGTGAACTGATGTATAAAAACGGGAAACAATAATGTTTGTTGTATTAAAGCCCTCTTAAATATTTATTTTATTTTGTTTTCTAGTTGTTGTAGCAGCAATAGAAATAAATCATCTAAGAAAAGGCCTACAGCCTGGTGAAAGACGGACAGACATACAGACCCGAGTCCCGTCCCTTGCATAGTATGTGTTATTTATCTTCGATATTGTTGTTTTTTACATTGTAATTTAATATCTACAATGTATATAAAACTAAAGAATCTGTAATTTAATGTTTTACTTATCAATGAAGCCAGTCATGGCACAGGGGCATAATTCTGGTTGTGGGTTCGATCCCCATTCGAGAAATTGAAATATTTATTACATTTATTATTTTCATTTCTTCGCTCTGGTGTGAATTCGACAACACTAGGTTCCCTCTGCCTACACTGCTGTGTGCGGGTTACAGCTTGAAACAGATTTTTTTATTTATCGAAAACATAAAATAACTTACTTTATATTGCGATTCATGATCAAAACTTATTTTGTTATATAAATCAGCTTCACGCTGTATCCCGCATACAGCAGGGTAGGCAGAGGGAACCTAGTGTTAAGACACTCCGTTCCCCACTATTTTGTTATATAAACTTTCCCGTATACGTAAATACGTCATGAAGAGTCTTAAAGTGAAGTCCCTTACTAACGACTTATGATCTGTTTTCCTTAAGTAATAGTATAAAATGTCGATAGCGGCCTAAATGAGAATCATTCCTTCGGTGCACGTATAGAAGAGTAAGATAAAAAAATGTTTAAATTATTATCCATACTAGTATTAGCGACGGTAGTCGCTGAAACTTTTGGGCAACAGTTTATTTTGCCAACATACAGGCCTCCTCCAAGGAAACCAATAATTATTCGTACTGTTAGAGAGACAGATAATATAAAAAATGAACCATTGTGGTTGAATCAGGGAGACATACCTAAGGCACCAGCGAGTGGCGATCATCCTTTTCTGCCTAATTACATTGATGACATCAAACTAGATCCAAACAGAAGGTATGTTCGCAGTGTTGATTCCCCAAGCGCAAGAAGGTTCGGTGGTAGTCATACCACGTCTAGTGGCAGTCGGAACACAGGTGCTACTCATCCTGGATACAATCGTAGAAATGCAAGAGACACAAGTAACCAAGAGCCATTGTGGTTGAATCAGGGAGACATACCTAAGGCACCAGCGAGTGGCGATCATCCTTTTCTGCCTAATAACCTTGATGATATTAAACTAAATCCAAACAGAAGATATGTCCGAGACGTTCAATTATCAAGAAGCAGCTTTGCCCCTTTTCCAACGTTGCCTCAACCCACAGGTCCATTTAATCCCTTTCCACGACCAGGAGCTCCACGAAATCCTTTTCCCGTTTACGTTAACCACTTATTCAATTAATATATGTATTTGATGAAATTAAAGAATTAAATTAAATTAATAATTTAGAAATTTAGTACCCTAGTCAAGTAAGAAATTAGAAAAACATATATGTATTAAAATATTATTTAAAATAAATATCCACAAAAAAAATGTATCAAAATGTATTTATTTTTAATTAACTGTTGAATCTTGAAATGTAGGTTTGCCTGTACTTAGTGAGATTGATAATACATAATTATAATATCTATTAATTACATAACATTGGAGACAGCTAAACATTTAGCATTATCTATCTTGTTAATAATATTATACATCTATTCTATACATCATCATTATCTCTATATAATAAAACAGTAAAAGTATTTTGTCTGTACATTTACTAATTTTGAGACAAATGGAAAAACAATCACTTAAAAAAATCATAGGAAGCAAACATATATTTTTTAGTATTTTGTGTGTCTATATGTCTGTCTGTCTGTATGTCTGATCAAGCTAATCTCCGAAAGCACTGAACCGATTTACTTAAAACTTTCACCAATTGCTTTGTTTTAACTCAGCATTTAAAGTTTGTTTCGTCCATATCGGTTCATTAAAAAAAAAGTAATAGTCATTTGAACGAATTCAAGGCATTAGTTTGCTTGCGAAAATGATATAGCAATCTATATCTATACTTATAATAAATGTATAATTATTTGTAATAAATCTGTATTTTTAACTGTATGATATGTATTTAGTAAAACATCGTTTTCGATTAATATAATATTAATAATGGAATGACTTCCAGTAATTCAAATCTCAGCGATTCCTACGTATCATTTACCTCCTCTGAAGATATTGACAGCAATGGCAGTTTTTCTAGTATCCCGTCCTTGAATGATAATCTTGTGTTACTTTTCTGAAAAAAAGACGTTCTGAAAAACTTTAATCTTGTTGATATTAATGCCCAAAGTATTCCTGCTCATTATCCTGATATGCTATCTACTTTTGAAAATCTAGGTATAAGCGCGTCTATCTCCACCTTAAAGGCCGGCAACGCACCTGTAGCTCCTCTGGTGTTGCACGGGGCCGTGGGCGGCGGTAATCACTTAACATCAGGTGACCCGAACGCTCGTTTGCCTTGTCCTTTTCCATAAAAAAAAATACATGCTATCCTTATATCTGAGTCATGGTTGAAACCATGACTGCCATCAGTATCCTACACACTACCAGGGTTTCATTTGATTAGGAATGATCGTATTGGAAGGTGTGGAGGTGGTGTTGCCATTTACTTGCGTTCCCATAGCCCTTTTTCAATCCTCGATGTTTCCCAGACATTGGGGAATGCAAGTGCTGAACATTTATTCATTGAAGTTATTTTTGCTCACACCAAAATACTCCTTGGAGTATACTACAATCCTTCCCTTATAATCGATTATTTTACGTCATTTGAAATTCTGTTAGATAAATATAAACCTCTTTATGATCACACGCTGCTGATGGGTAATTTTAACACTTGCCTTAATAAAAATGACTATCGTGCTCATCGTCTGCACTCGTTAGTAACTGGAGCAAATTTAAATATTCTCCCGCTAGCTCCTATTCACAAATTTCCAAATTGCAATCCTTCTCTTCTTCACCTCATAATTGTATCTTCTCCGGAGCTCGTTGCAAAATATGGTCAATGTTCTGCTCTTGAGTTTTCTTATCACGATCTTTTATATATATCGTATAAATTAAAGCCACCTAAAGCAAAATCAAGAATTCTTCTGCGGCGCAATTTTGGCGGTATAGATCTGGAACATTTGCGACAAGATGCTTATAGCATTGACTGGTCGATAGTTACTAGTGCGCAAACAGTAGACGAGCAAGTGTCGCTATTTACATCATTGTTAATATAACTATTTGACACTCACGCACCTGTTCGACCCGTCCGTACTAAACATCTTCCAGCTCCGTGGCTTACGCCGGATATAAAAAAACTGCAATTAAAAAAACATTTGGCTAAGTCTAAATTTGTAGCAAACCCGAGTGACATAAATAGAGATAAATATATAAAAAGCCGTAATCATTGCAATAGAGTTTGTAGAGATAGCCAACGACGCCATATTCATAAGTGAATTATTGAAGAGGGAGACTCGGAAAAGGTCTGGAATTTTCTTAGATCACTCGGAGTGGGAAAGGCAAAACAAAATATTATTCTACAAAATATACATTTAAATCTGTTAAATAAGCATTTCTCTGTTTCAGCTACTATAAATAGTACAAATAAAGCAAACACATTAAATCAACTCTATCTTCCCCTGCTCCTGATTCTCTGTTCAGTTTTAAATTTTGTCAATTTTCCATAAGTGACGTTAAGAGAAATATTATGGACATTGTAGCTCCTGTCTTAACGTTAATTTTAAATTCCTCTATCAACTCTTCTAAGTTCCCTTCTCCTTGGAAAGATGGTAATATACTTCCTTTACCGAAAAAACTTAATCCGTGTTCCTTCTCCGAATACCGTCCAATTACTATACTTCCTTTCTTATTTAAAGTTTTAGAACGCCTTGTCCATCACCAATTGAGTATGTACCTTGTTAATCAAAATTTATTGAATCCGTTCCAATCTGGTTTCCGTCACGGTCATAGTATGACAACTGCCCTGGTCAAAATAACAGATGCCATTAGAAAAGGTATGGATAATCGGATGGTCACTGTAATGGTGCTGTTGGATTTTAGCAACGCCTTCAATACAGTGGATTACGATATCCTCCTTGCCATTCTTATTTCTCTTAACGTATCTCCTGAGGTGGTTGACTGGTTTCGAAGTTACTTGTGTGACCGCCGGCAGCGCATTCGTTTAGAAGACACGTCTTCTGATTGGTCTACTGTAAACGCTGGTGTTCCACAAGGTGGCGTGTTGTCTCCACTCCTATTTTCAGTTTTCATTAATAAAATTTGCCATCAAATATCTTCTCTCTACCATCTGTATGCAGATGATCTTCAAATTTATGTCACGACATCTCTATCAAACTTATCCAATTCAATTGGATTAATAAATCAAGACCTCGCTCGATTATCAGCGTGGAGTAAATGTTATGGACTTACAATCAATCCTACCAAAAGCCAATCTATCATTATAGGTAGCCCTAGATTGTTATCAAAATTAAACATGTCTAGTTTACAATCTGTTATACTTGATGGAACTCCAATTCTTTATGCAGAAAAAGTTAAAAATTTAGGTATTACATTAGATGAGAATTTGTCATGGAATCCGCAAGTAAACGAAATTAGTCGAAAGATTTTTGGCGCTGTCGCTTGTCTTCGTAGACTGCGAAATGTTCTTCCTATATCTACTAAAATTGTGCTGGCAAACTCTCTATTACTACCCATTCTTGATTATGCTGATGCTTGCTATCTCGATATTAGAGATGAGCATTTAAATAGGCTTGAGCGACTTCAAAATCTTTGTATACGCTTTATATTTGGACTCCGCAAATATGACCACATATCCGACTTTCGCAAAAAGCTCAAGTGGCTTCCTATTAGACTTCGCAGGAATACCCATATATTACATCTTCTATACTGTGTGCTGTTTAATCCTTCAACTCCTCCTTACCTAAAAGAACGATTTGAGTTTTTATGTAACTCACACGCTCGTTCCCTCCGATCTCAAGAAAATCTTATCCTCAAAATTCCCTCTCATTCCTCTTCTTATTTCACCAACTCCTTTACTGTCATGGCTCCTAGATTATGGAATTCCCTTCCTATCAATATTAGACGCTCTAAGGGCCTCAAACGTTTTAAATCTCTGCTAAAAGCACACTACTTGGCTCTCTAATCTTCTTTTATACTTATGATAATAATTCGATGTATTAGGACATATTTAAGCTGTTATATCCTTCCTTAACCAACTAACGTGAACGTATTTATATTTATCTGTAAATATTCGAAATTATATTTTATGATTATGAATTATTCTATACAATATAATATTAGTATATGTGTACTATTGCGTATATATGTATGTATGTATGTATGCATGTATGTACGTATTTATGTATGTATAAATATACAAAGCAAGTACACCGCCTACCGATTTACATACTCCTACACCTTAAGGTTGCCTGGCAGAGATCGCCTATAGCGATAAGGCCGCCTGCTGTGCATTTTCTTATGTAAATTATTTCTCTTTTACTTCTCTTTATTTTGTGGTGTACAATAAAGTATTATTATTATTATAATTATATATTAAGTGAAATTTAATATAAAAACGCTTCGATCAACTATACACTAAATCAAGGATTTCAGTCTAAAAACGGCCCGAGATATAGGAGCACAAATTTTTTTGGGTTCTTATTTGAATTTAGTATGGTCCAATCTCTCTAAAACAGAGACAGTACTAAAATATAACCGTTTTACTGAGATGGTAGTGTAGTATCTTAACGTTGACATAGTAGTCTCGTGGACACTTTTATCCCTCTATGCAACTGTTTTCTCACTTCCTGCGACCATCTGTCACAAACTATCCGATGCGTAAGCTCATTACGAATATTATATTAAAAATAGTCGAAAGAAAAATTTGATAGATAGAATAGGAGTAAAATGTTTTATATCCATTGAGCGCGATACGAAACTAAGCCTTAATATACCGTAATAAGGTTGGATTTTATTGAAATGATCTTATGTCGTAAGTCTGTATGTAATAATATTTTGAATTTCTGTTTATATTGACTGGTGCCATATTTTTAAGCCGCATTTGTATGCAATTTGTTATCAGTAAACACGGCATTTTTTAACAATCCGAACAGTTACAGTGTAAATTTAAGCCTAATAGATGGCTCTGTGCAAATAGTATCATTTTCTGAATCGCACAGGTAAGATTCTTGGCTTTAGAATGACATTCGAAACGTCTTGATTAATTGACTGTTGATGAAAATATATATTTTAAAGCATTATAGTTTATAGCACAAACAATAAAGTAAACAAAATTAAATTGTTGGAGAAGGTTACCGTCATAAATCATAACAGTTAAGTTTAAGTCGTAATTAATTCAAGACAGTGATAAAGAATGACTTTATCTTCAAAGAAATATTAAGTAAATACATAGATTCTTCGGTTCGTTCGTTCGTTTGAAATAAATTTATATATAAATGCCTAAAAACATCTTTTTTCCGTGTACTCTGTAATAACTACATATTTACCAATTGTACATTTAGCTTATAATATATGTAACTAATTTAAAAACTGTACAGGAGTTAATATGCAGTTATTTTACAAAGAATATAATGAATCCTTATCCAAATCAATAATTTAACATTTAAGGCTATTTCTGAAAGAGTAAATTAATTTTTTTACTGACAGCACATTTAATAGAGTGTTAAAATAATGATAAGACGTACATAAGATAGGTAAAAAGAATATAATGTTACAAAAATATATATGCATAATATATAATTAGCTATATATATTAAAGTTCAAAGTATATTATTTTAAATATCAAGTATTAACGTTGGTCGTATTTTTTAATTAAAAACAATCAAAAACTCTTAAAGAAATTATGATAATGTAGTAAAAAAAACCATATTAGAAGTCATTATAGTTGTCAGTCAATTCTGTTTATTAAATCAATAATCTTGTAGTTCGTGCGGACGAAACCGCGTGCGGGCCGCTAGTATATAATAAATTTATAACACTTTATTTGCATAGTAAGGTATAAGTGAGAAAATCTACATAATTACTAAATATTATTGGACGCATGTATAAATAAACAAATTATTTACAAAAAAGTAGTCCGTTTGTATGTTTGTCTGTGTGTTTGTGTATAACGATAAAAAAGTGCCCAATATTCATGCCAAGAAATTTTATCACAATCGGCTCAGGGGTTTGGCCGTGATAGTAACACAGATAGACAGACAAAGTTACTTTCAAATTTATAATATTAGTATGGAAATATGGGAAAATTTATGTACACTTTTGTGCGTGTACGATCGAGAATTCAAAATTACTAGCAAAAAAATATTTTATTACTATAATACATATGTATATTTTGAAATTTGAATTTGAACGACTATTACTGGAGGAAGTAGTGAAAAAGCGTAGTCTTCCAGATAATGCGTCGTAAGCAACTGTAGATATTTCAGTATTTTGCGCTCGGTTCTGCTTGGCTACCCCACCAGTGAACACGAAAAAAAAAGGATTGTATAGATTGTCTGTATAATTAAGAATCGAATAAGAAAGAATGTCAAGAAAATATCAGTGGACCATTGTATCAAGGTTTGGATGACAAAACCGAGCTTGAGTGGTAGCGAAAGGTTCCTAAAATAGTTACAATGCTTGATATTCTGAATCTAAACCTGACCCAAAATAAGATAGTTTTAATGGTCAGCATATCTAATACAAACTGTAAAAAAATACTTGTATTGCCAAAACTACAATAGAGGGACATATGGTATTGCGAAAGTTTTTGTAGAAATTAATATATTTTTTAGTTTTGAGCCCAGTCGTGGCGCATCGGCACAAAGTGTGACTGTAAAATCGACCGGTTGTGGGTTCGATCCCCACTCGAGGAGATAAAATATTTATTTAAATTTATGTTTCCATTTCTTCGCTCTGGTGTCAAGGCAAATCGCGGCGTTGATTTCTGCCACTCAACACACAATGTCTCTAGAATTCGGCAAAAAGTGGGGAACGGAGTGTCTTAACACTAGGTTCCCTCTGCCTACCCTGCTGTGTGCGGGATGCAACGTAAAGATGATTTAATTTTGAAGAATTTTTTTTGTTCATCTTGAACAGTTTCTGCACAGCATGCGATTATGCATTGGAGAGACCTATGTCCAGCTACTAGGACAGCCTGTCCTATGTGATGTGATGATGATGCGATTAAAGAAAAAAATCTTTAATTATTTCATAATTTTTACTCTAGTATATTTTAGTTCTTTTTAGTATATTTTTTCCAAGCCTAAATATAGCCTATGTCACTGAGTGATAACGCAGCATAATGGTAAAAAAAAATTGAAATCGGTACAGTATTTTTTAAAAACATACACACAAATAAATATTTCTCCTTATAATATTAGTATAGATTATTTCTATATTAATTTATTATTGTTTATTGTATCGGCTGATTACTCGTAGATTATTATCGTATATATAATATATATATATATATATATATATATATATATATATATATATATATATAATATTATATTTAAGTACTTTATATTATGCTGAGGAAAAATACTTAGATATATACTATAGTGTTCACATTATATCCGATGAAATATTTATTAAAATTTAACTACGAGATTTCGTATTTAAATTAAATTTGATTTGTTTTGTAGTAATCTTTTGGTAGGTTTTTAATAATTTCGGAGAAGAGAGGAGTAAGAGTGTGGTTAAATAATAAAATTTATTTCAAATATTAATTTAAGAGCCCTATACCATTTATTGGATACACAATACGATACAGATTCAAAATTGATGTTTAGTAAGTGTTATTTTAAACTTAAGATAGAAGCATACATTTTGAAAGATTAAGTCTTTAAAATAATTATAAAATTTTAAAGTCGTGGAACTCGTGCCCGGGCCTATTTGGAAACCATCCAATTACTTTCCACTATGCTATATGTACACTTTCTTATCAAGGATTCGAATTGTACAACGTTAAAATTTTTATACGATTTCCAAAAATGTTTTTTGATGTTTATATTTTTTGTCACCTCTCCACAATTTTAAATAGACAATTAGATTGCTAAATATCATAGAATTTCAAATATTTATTTAAATTTATATTTCCATTTCTTTGCTCTGGTGTCGAGGCAAAGCGCGGCGTTGAGTTCCGCCACTCATTATGCAATGCCTCCAGAAATCGGCGGAAAGTGTGGAACGGAGTGTCTTAACACTAGGTTCCCTCTGCCTAACCTACTGTGTGCGGGATACAGCATGAAGATCAGATCAGATCAGATTAGATCTGATTTGATCTGATCTTCATGCTGTATCCCGCACACAGCAGGGTAGGCAGAGGAATACAGCATGAAGCTGAGTTGAATTAGAATTTCAATAAATTTAGCTTAATTATGATATCTTCAAATGATATAACATACATTTGGGTGAGTGATATTAGAGAAATATCTTTTNGAATTTCCGCAGACCGAGGAGTGTTGAGCAATTAGAGAGCCGCGAGACACTGCACAGGGTCGCGAGGAGCGTGCATAGCAGCCAACAATTTGCGAGTCAAGAACTTGCTTAAATTGTCATATCTTTTTTTATATTTTTCTTTTAGAAATTATACAAAAATTAAACAAATTAGTTTTTTCTTTTAGGGAAAATTATTAAAGGATTTTAAACACATCAAAGTGTATTACTTAAAAATAATTTAAAAAATTGTCATTATTAAAAATACAATGTTTTATTAGCCGTGCTTTGTCTCGACACCAGAGCGAAGAAAAGAAAATATAAATTGAATTATTATTAAATTTAATAAACTATCTAATTCTATTTAAATTGAGAAGTTCACTGGGGCTTGAGGTCGTTTGACCTTATGGTAGACCTTACACTTTACTCTTTCAGGTGCGAGAATTGTCTTACTGGAGCGGACATAAAAATTATGTACATTACATTAAAAAATAATTAACAGGGCAGCGGATTAGTGATCAGACACTGAAAAATGATAAATTTCAACAACAAGTTGTCTTACGCGTAACATTGTTTGTAAACAACATTGTAAAAGGTAATACAAACATGTTGGTAGTTTTTATTTTTTATATAGTAGCATAAGAAGAATATACAACATATAAACAAAATAGTTATAAAATTGACATCGATATAAGTTCATCGATATTATAGCAACGAACTCAATTCCATCACTAGTGTTATCCCAATTTAGTGCTTTTTGAGGTCTTAAACGAGCTCAATAACATTTTCGGTGTTTTTTCTAAGACTAAAAGGCACAACCTAGGAAGAAGTTAGTTTTAACTAAAACGTAGTCACAAATTATTTGGATCAAAAATCTAAAAAAATAGTTCCTGCCAAGTTTTTTTTTGTTTTTTATTACATTACACATTAAACAGGGCCGTTGTGGTTTAGGGTCACAGATAGTGTGACTGTAACGCAACAGTTATGGGTTCGACCCCCAATCCAGGGAATTAATTATTAGTTATTAATATTTTCATTTCTTTGCTCGGTCTTTCCTTTCATAAAAGCTACCTTTCATAAAATTTGGATAATTGGCTAAAAAATTATAACCGTACCACTAACCGTAGCGTTTGGCGCTCCGTCCTCTCTGAATACCCCGCTAGGGATAAAGCGTGAAGCTAAGTTATGTTTAAGTTAAGTTAAAAATTACAACTTATTACTTTGATGAAAATAAATGTGTTTTAAGGAATTCAATATATTTTAGTACATATAGGAAGAGACAAAGTTAATAAACTAAACTTTAGTTAGGATTCCCATCAATGAGTCCCATAAATTCTTATATACTAGAGCGAAAAACCCTATCCGGAGGCGAAATTTTGCTATAAAAATCAAATAAGGCAATAGGTACAATAAAACTAAGCAAAAAATGTTCTTTCACGCGAATGACGTCGCGTCGCCACTTTTTGTCAATATAAAAATAATAGTACTATAAAACTACACAGAAATACAGCAATAATAATAATACCACAACAGAATCACATATTTTATGCAACGTTGTGGTTCCGTTATTTCGTTATCACGATACATACACGCGTAAGTAATCTAATTGCTAATATTTGGGGCTTCCCCGCCTACATAGGCGCGTTTTGAATTCTAAATAAGAACAATCTGTTCTTCATTGGAATCTTTTTCTTTTGCATCACGCTGTATCCCACACATAGCAGGGTAGGCAGAGGGAATCTGGGAATCTAGCCTACTTTAAGACTCTTCCATTCCCCACTTTCCGCCGAATCCTGGCTTTCCGGGTTCACTAACGGAACTTAACGTCGCGCTTGGCATCGTTACCACAGCGAGGAAATGAAAATATTAAATATTTCGCTTCCTCGAGTGGGAATCGCAGTGAGTGTTGCGTTACAGTCACAATCTAGTGCCACGACGGCCTCGATTTAATATACTTTTAACTTAAAAGCTTTATAAGCATATTTTATTGTATTTAAGAAAGTCCAGTTCTGTCCAATGAACAAAATATATCTTACGCCATAATTAAAGAACCAAGTATATCTGACCTAAATCAATCAATAGCAGAATGATAAAACAGCTCAGTCGACGTGAATCAATAGAACTGCAGTAACTTCGTCTATAAGTAAATATAAGTACTAAAATTAAGTGAAAACTCAATTATATTGAGTCCTTTGAGAACTAAACTAGTCTGGCAACTACTTTTCCATCTGTCAACGAGGCTAGCGCACGGCGCGGCGCCTTAATTACAGCGGAGGACGCGAGTGGTGTAGAGTTAATTAAAGGAAGTTTGCTGTAGAGTGTAGAGCCTACGTAATGGCGACTCTACTGCTCGCGCTCGTCGCGCGTGAGTGTTCGCATGACGTGTAAATTACGAATTGCACGTAACACTCTGCCGTATTCACGCTATGTTCCCGCCGTGTTCCGTGTGTTTGAACATTGTTATTTGTTAAATAATGGTCGGGAAATAGGTCACGTTTGTTTACACTAAATTGATAATGTGTTTTGCATTTCCGTGTGAAATTTCTAGTTATGCTGGTTAATAAAAATATTTTAGTTATTTAAGACAATGTTGCGTTGTAATTCGAATATGTAAGGTTTTGTGATGATTATGAGCTCAATTAAAACGTTTAGACGAAGCGTTTCTCATTAAAAGATTTTATCCTTTTTGGAAACCGACCAAAGAGGTGCGGGTTCTGATTCTGTTACGTTCAATTTTTTATACGTTTTCTTAATAAGGATTTTTTTTCTAAGTGCGGAATAACACTATAAAAATCTTAAAAATGGTTTTATCCTCAAATAAGAAAACCGTCCAAAGATTCCCTTCGGAAACCATCCAAAGAGGCGCGGATTCAAATTTCGCTACGTTCAATTTTTTAGACGTTTTCTTAATATATATTTTTCTTTCATAAGTGCCGAATAACACATTAGAAATGTTAAAAAGGGTTTTAACCCCAAAAAAGACATCTTAACATGAAGTAGGTAAATACAGAGTTGGAGATCGCTGCATAACATGTTGTTTAGTTAAAAAAACTATCAAAAAAAACGATTTAAAGTGGAGAATTAATAATAATCAATTAACCCCTGTAAATACAAGAGGTGTGTGATGAAGTTTTTCTTTACTAAAACCGTAGTATGTGCATTAATGTACATTATTATTTGTATGACTATCTCGTGACTTTTAATAAGTAAATAAGAACTATACTAACCACTCGAAGTGTGTGGCCACAAGTGTGTGACTGTAAACACGACAGGTTGTGTATTCAATTCCCGCTCAAACAAATTAACACAACGAAATATTAAATGCTTTCATTTCTTCGCTCTGGTGTCGAGACAAAACGCGAGGTTGAGTTTCGCCATTGAAAACGCAACACCTTCAGAAATCGACGAATAATATCGAGCGGAGTGTCTTAATATCTCTCTCTCATCCTACCCTGCTACAAGCGGGAACAACTACAGCGTGAAGCCAAAAAAACTAATAATATACTTTTCAAATGTTTGTTGCTATTAAATAATTAGTTCACAAAATCTACTTTACAACTGCAGAAATATTATGGAAATGACTTCAAGGCAGCTACTCTATTTGTTACTCCCGTTCGTGATAAACGAACGCACTCATAGTAAATGTAACAAGGGTGGCAATCCCCTCCCTCGAGACCTGTTCCCTGACGCGAGTCGCATACCACAATAAACTTCGTACATACGAATAAGGATATATTCACTTAATTGTGCTTATATCTACAATTTGGAAATTTTGTTACGCGGGCTGGATTATTATGTTATTAGTGTAGGCGTTCACTTTATATATATAATAGATAAATAGAATTTAAGTAAAATATTGATAGTCCTTTTCAGTCATTTTTATTAAAATCTAGATTTTTTGAGGCCGGTCGTGGCGCAGCGGCACGAGGTGTGACTGCAAAACCGACTGGTTGTGGGTTCGATCCCCACTCGAGGAGATGAAATATTTACTTAAATTTATATTTCCATTTCTTCGCTCTGGTGTCGAGGTTAAGCGCGGCGTTGAGTTCTGCCACTCAACACGCAATGCCTCCAGAATTCGGCAGAAAGTGGGGAACGGAGTGTCTTAACACTAGGTTCCCTCTGCCTACCCTGCTGTGTGCGGGATACAGCGTGAAGCTAATTTAATTTTTTTTAGATTTATTTATTTAGTATTTTCTTTCACACTCTTTTGTTTCAGACCAGTACAAAAAAGACAGAAAACAAGAGAAACAGATGCAGAATATACCCAAGATGCATCTTTTGTTTAAGATATTTTTATTCTGATAAGTATTTAAAACAATGTTAATGTTAAAGAAAGTTTATAATGTCTTAAAAGGTTTTTCTGACTCTAAAATCTAATCAATCTAACGTTAAACAGAAAATTATTTATAGTTATA
The DNA here is from genome assembly GCA_013403705.1 of Heliconius hermathena. Classification (NCBI taxonomy): domain Eukaryota; kingdom Metazoa; phylum Arthropoda; class Insecta; order Lepidoptera; family Nymphalidae; genus Heliconius; species Heliconius hermathena. The sequence goes on from JAAIXJ010001852.1 coordinate 1,122,611, forward strand.
TATTTTTATTTATGAAAATGTTCTTATATAAACAGTTTTATTTTAAATAAAACGAATGATGGCGTGCAAGTGACTATTACCATTCAAGTGCCATATTTGTGAAGTGAACTCGGAGCCTCGTCACATGCTCGTACTGAGGGTATAAGGTTGTAAACAAACAACGTTATGCTTCGTTTACTACACTCACTAGCCCTTACTTTTAAACGTATTATAGAAATTAATTCATAGTTTTAACGGCCGATAAATAATGTAATTAATGTATATGAATATAGTTGATCTCATAATAATATGAAGTATTGCAGTTAACGAATTAAAAAGAATGTAGACACTATAGTACAGCAAATTTATTATTTGTTAGCAAAACACAATACAAATAATTGTTTAATTTTTCTAACTGAAATTATTCATCATTTATATAAAACAATCTGATCTTAGCAATATCCATATAGGCGTATCTTACATCCTAATTTCAATAGACAAGACTATTGGAAACATTCTACCATCTGCGACTCAATCATAAAAATATTGAAATATTTTCATTTTTTTCATTTCAAGTAGATAATAGAAAATTGATTATCTCGTATAATTTTAACTTATGTTTCGATAGTTTTTAATAAGATTTTTTTTAATTTGACAGAGTAGTGCAATCACAATTATTATGAATTGCCTGACAACATTATTTTATTTTTATTAAAGCTGGATATAATTAAAACTTTAAAGCTATGCTCTACCCTAATTACCCACTTTAAAAAGATTACGATTAAAATAAATAACTTAAAACTTAACTTCACGTTTTATTCCTAGCGGGGTAGTCTAAAAGAACGGAGCGCCAAACGCTACGGTCTCTACATACCTCCTTCACCTCGTCCACTGTCATCAACCTCTTCATACATGCCCTCCGGGGGGTCCTCATGCTTTTTACGTGACCTTCCCTCAAGTATCTTTGATACTGTGTTTTCGAAGGTCAATCGAGGTCTCCCCCTATCTCTCTTACCAAAATAAATAAGAAATTGTATTTTCATTTCGAAAAACAAAATGGACACTATACTTAAATGGTAAGTTCTTGCCAAACCCGACTTTGTAAATATTAGCATATTATGTAAATAAGTTACATAATCAACATTTTATATTGTTTCGCGGCATAAAACCCTTTTCATTAATAAGCGTCGTAAATATTTCATACTTCCAACGCCATACAATTTCTCCTTAAGCCTTTTCTTATAAAAAGTGTTGCTACTTTAATTAAACTAAAGCATTAATAAATTGTACCCATTGCTTTACTTCTAATTAGATTTTTTGTGTTTTTGTCTTTTTCCTGTTCTACGATTTCAATATTCTTTAGATAAAAACAAACGTTTATAAATTGGTATGTATAGTTTTAATTATAATCTATTCTTCGTCATAATATTTATTTATAATTTAGATCATTTATATGTCTAATTATGAACATAGTTTATTCATTGCATAAAACAAACATAAACTCACATTGATATTATTTATATATTATCTTATTCTATAGAAATAATATATAGAATTATATTAAAATATATTCTTTGTTTTCTTGGTTTATAATAAAATATTATTGATAAAATATATTGAGGTCAGTCGTGGCGCAGGGGCACTAATGTGACTGTAAAAATCGACTGGTTGTAGATTCGATCCCCACTCTCTTTATTTATATTTTCATTTCTTCGCTTTAGTGTCTATTCAAAGCACGCCGTTGAGTTCCGCCACTCAGCACGCAATGCCTCCTGAATTCGGCGGAAAGTGGGGAACGGGGAACTTAAAACTAAATTCCCTCTGCCTGCCCTGCTGTGTGCGGGATACAGTCATACAACCTAGTGTTAATACACTCCGTTCCCCATTTTCCGCCGAGTTCTGAAGGCGTTGCGTGGTGAGTGTCTCGACACCAGAGCGAATAAATGAAAATATAAATGTACTGCGCCACGACTGGCCTCTTTTCAATAGTAATCAAATATATTTACAATACTTTTATATCAATCGTAGTTTATTTTATAGTGACAATATTTTCTAATATATATTTTTTTATAATTGTAATTTATATCATCACCTTACTGATATCATAATCAATTTAACAAAAGTACGTTAAATATTCTAATGAAAAATTGTAACGATACCTATATACATTACAAAAACCATTAAAAGTCTCATAGCATGTTGTATAATTAATTAAGGTGCATGACATTATAGGGCAAGTTTATTAGCTTTTTTATAATATACATACACACATACATGATGCACTAGCAACACTGTAAAGTATTACAATCCTTATTGAATATTATTCTTGTAACGAAACGTGATGTGTAACTCATAATGGATTTTGTGTGTAATCAGTTAAAGCCAGTTTCGTGTACTATTTTTGTACTGGAGTAGTTAAAATTGCTCGATTTTAAATAAATTTATGTATAAAGCAAAATTAAATTAAGTAAATTGATTACCTTTTTTGTTGCTATAATTAAGTATATATGTTACAGGTTACATTATAGATAATATCTTTGATATTATTATGAAAATATACTTACATTAACTTTGTCAAGTTAACTTTTCTTTATATATAATTANTCGATTTATTAATCATATACATCCTTTTATATTAATCCTCTGACCGTCGCGCGTCGGCATATTATAGGCTTACCGCGTAACAAAGTTGTAAGCCAGTAATTTATCAGAAAGCAATATTCTTTGGGAACATACACACATATTTAGCAAATTAAATGTTATTGTCCCAAGATTCTTTCCTAAATATTCATAACTTCCTATCAAGGCCTATTCCTATTGAGGTCGGTCGTGGCGCAGCGGCACAAGGTGTGATTGTAAAACCGACTGGTTGTGGGTTCGATCCCCACTCGAGGAGATAAAATATTTATTTAAATTTATATTTACATTTCATTGCTCTGGTGTCGAGATTAAGCGCGGCGTTGAGCTCTGCCACTCAACACGCAATGCCTCCAGAATTCGGCAGAAAGTGCGGAACAGGAGTGTTAACACTAGGTTCCCTGCCTACCCTGCTGTGTGCGGGATACAGCGTGAAGCTGATTTGATTTTTTTTCCTATCAATGTTTAAATAATTTATAATTATATTTCATTTTCATAAGTAACCGTCTTTCTTAGTGTAAGGACGGTTACTTATAGATAAATAATTAATTCATATTTAAGCAAAAATATTGTAGAAAAAAATACTAAAACGTATACAAATTTGAACGTAGCCGTATTTGAATCCGCGCATTTTGAATATTTTAATCAAATTCTAAGCTATGTTAAATATTCTATACGATTTCTAAAAAAGGTATTTTTCTTTTCTGAGTGTGGAATAAAATTTTAAAAACGGTTGTAAAAATAGTTTTAGGTACTTTTATTATACACCTTATAAATGTATAATATATGTGAATACAATATAAATTTAAACCGTGGCTGTAATAAAAGCGAAGACCCAATTGAGGTCTTCGCACCATTTCACAGCAAGAGATAATGTTAGCAATTTCGTTTCCGTATCTTGCAATCTTATTGAGCTTTTCATTGCAAATAGAATGTTACCATCGAAAGCGCGTTGTGCGGTTGTGCTGACTATTCTACATACAATATTGTTATAAAAGTTAAGGATTGTTTTTTTTAAAGAATAAATCAATAAACCTACATGATTTTATTAAAAAAAAAATAGCTAATCATTAGTATAAAATTAATTTTAGTCATTAATTTTTATATTTTCTTTTCAACTTCACGCTGTATAACGCATGTAGCAGTGTAGGCAGAGGGAACCTAACTTTTGAGGCATTGCGCCTCCAGAAATAATTTTATATTCGAGTATTTTTAATATTTCATAAAAAACAATGTGTTTTTCCGTTAGCATCTGATATCAAACATGAAGAAAATAAAAAAACCCAAATATTGATATGTGCATATGACAAGTTCTTTACATACCTACCTTGTTTACATATATTTTTTGTTTATAATAAAGTTTTAGGTTTAGCAGCGTTTTATCTAGATCGGGAAATTAAAAAAAAATATTAAACACATAGGATCGTATTTATAAAACTCTCTCAAGTATGAGATCGATCTTGAGATATCGATTTCTTTAATAGATATGTAATTATGAATGTTTTCTTTAAATATTTTACATTTATATTGCCTACAGTTTTGAACCTGAAACTATCGTGCAACAGTCACTTTTACGTGTACTATGATAACAAATCCTTATTAATTAGTAGGTACTAGATTACCGATAGCCAATATATTGATAATATATAATATCTAGCGTACGCTCGCAGCTTCGCCCGCTTGAACTAATTATACGAATAGTTATTAAATATATTTATGAAACTATTATATTTTCAATTTTCAATTAGGATTAGTAAGTAAATATAAGCCTAAATAATGAAAAGAAGCCAAAATAATAATAAGCATAAAAAAAATATATTATTAGAAAAAAATACCTAACTAATTAAAATGAACAAAAATAATAATAAACGTAACCAAAGAAAAATATTAATAAAAAAACTAAACAAAACCAACTATATTATCAATATTATCAAACTAAAATAAATATGTAAAATTATTAAAATTAAAACTAACACGAAATATAATCTATACTATAATAAAATAGTAAAAAATTAATAATGCTTGGCGAAGAGATATGCTGTCACCGACTTTTATTTAGATTTCTTAAAGGATTACAATATATTAGTTACAATTATGATTTTTACGTAAGTTTAGCGCGTTCTACTCCCGTATTTTAAATTTAAAATTTTGATATCTTCTAAAATATCCATTCCTATATCTGAAGAAAACACATAATAAAATATTCAATTTCATTCGTTCTAATTAAAGGTCCACGAAACCATATGTCTTATAAATAAATTACTATAAGGCATTTTGTGACAAAAAATAATTGATAATTGCAAGGTTTCTGTACCATTGACCTTTTTTTCCCGATTTTTGCAAGTCCATGTGGTTATTTACGTGATAAACAAATATAGAAAAAACTAGACAAGCGCGTGTCGGGCTCGTACTCCCAGGGTTCCGTACAAAAATTGGAGTCTTTTTCTGAGTTTCAGGCTTTGCTTAGAAAGAGGCCTTTCATCTGATACCTCACTTGAACTAGCGGCTTTAATATCAAACTTTGGCTCTTATAAGACTGTCATGTTTTGGGGTCTAACCACAAATGTAGTTTTCATTTTTTTCCCAAGCCAATACTACTTGTTGATACTATGTGCCAAATTTAATAATTCTAGGTTAACTGAAAGTAACAACTCTATGAATTTTGATTCCCTTGAAAGTGTCAAAATATGTGTTTTTTGCGATATAAGCGACCATATCTTTTTTTTTAAGTAAATTTAGAAATATTTTTTTTTCCAGGAAATCATAGGGCCGTAGATCTAAGTATATGGTTTAAATGTCAACTCGATATCTCCAAGCGTTCCTGAGATAAAGGGTCTTGATAGACAGACAGACAGACTACAAAGTGTTCTTATAAGGGTTACTTTTTGCCTTAAAAGATACGGAACCCTACAGATAATTTTATAATTTTTATCTCTGTTTCTCTGTCTTTCTACTTCCCCCAGCTAATGTCCAGAACAGCTGAGCTCATTTTTATGGGTCTTTCAGTGGCCGATATACTTTTTATCCTGAATTTCCTACGGGATAGGGATTTACCCGGAAAAATAAAATACGATAATTTTTGCAAGCAAATAAAATCCCAAAAGATTAAAATTACGATTTATTAAATGTATAACAACTTTATAGATAACCAACCAGCCGCACTGAAATAAGCAACCATTCTTTCCTTAATACACTTAAGTATTAGTATGATGTACAGTAAGTAAATTATAATTTCAATCTAGATGAAATGCTATAATAAATGTGACTATTATATTGATTTTGATAAGGATGAGTACCAAATCATAGAAAATATATTAACAGTAACCCGATAAATTTAAATTAAATATTATATATCAAAAGTGGTTTCACCTTCAGAGATAAACATATACCATCGCGAACTTTTTAATAGATTTTTTAAGGGACAAAATTTTTCTCAAACATTGTTTTTATGTGTCATAAGGTTGAGTCAGCGCACGCCATGTAAGTGTTCAGGAAGCTAATTTTGGGCGACATTTTTTAAAACAACAAAATTCCTTGTTTCTTAGCAACGGCTGCTTAACAACGGTTGCAATTAACATGACAAAATAAATCGCATGTCAAATTGAAAGGCATTTTAATATATTAGTATATATCGAGAATATTACAAATATGAGAAAAAAAGTAACCTATGACGATTCCAAGATCCTCAAGCATCTGTACATGCAATTTTATCACAATCGGATCAGCGGTTTGGCCATGATTGTGGCACAGACACACAGAGTTACTGTCGAATTTATAATATAGGTATGGATTATCATATTTATAACATTAAATTAAACACTCATTTAGAGCTATAAATATTTAAATGAAATATTTATTTTCCTTTCTTCGCTCTGGTGTCAAGGCAAAGCGCGGCGTTGAGTTCCGCCACACAACACGCAATACCTCCAGAACCCATCGGAAAGTGGAGAACGGAGTGTATTAACATTAGGTTCCCTCTACCTACGCTGCTGTCTGCATTACCTGCATTATAATAAATCTTAGTTACGTCTGCATTATAATAAATCTTAGCTACGAAACCGTTCGCTGCCCGCCATGCGTCCCCTTGCGTCCACCGCGCCCCGCGGTGTTTTGCACTTTTAGTACTTTTAAATATTTATTTTACGTTGATAATCAGCTTAAATAGTGTATACCTAAATGTTTCTCTTCTTTCTGTAAAAGCCAGTAGTACACAGTGGCACAAGCGTGTGACTTTAAGCACAACAGTTGTGAATTCAGTTGCCACTTTGGAAAACGAAATATAATTTATTAATATTTTCATTTCTTCATTTTGGTAAAAAGGCAAAGCGCCAAAGCTACTCAATACCCGTAGCTTTGAAAATTGCGCAGAAAGTAGGAGAAAATCTTTAGTTTTCAATTATTATTTGTGTGATGATAGAAAAAACTCGACATTTTATTATTATAATATAGACCGAGATTTCAATATTTAATATTCTCCAATATAAGTTGAAACTTTCTCAAGCAGCCGCGTAGTTCTCGCAATTTCTGTGTGATAGATAGTGATTTGTGTAGCAGTATATAATCTATATTTTAACCCGGAATTTTTGTGGAATTTATGTGGAAAAAATTACGTTTGCAATATACGCGCAGTTACAGTTTACCTAGACAAACATGAAATAACTAAACATTTTTCTACTAAATATGAATCCAATTCATTCAATTATTCATCAAATGAAGATAATTCTTGCAAGCAAAATCAAATCAATTCCCAAAAGATTTAAATCTACATATAATTATTTAGTGCACAACAGTATAGATAAACAAACTAAAAAAATAATCCATTTTTAGGGTTCTGTACCTCAAAAAGAAACAAAACGGAATCCTTGTAGGATCACTTTGTTGTCTGTCTGTCCTTCTTTAATTCTGATTATAAATGCATAACGCAGGATATTTATAGACTGCGTTATGCATTTATTTAATTTAAACAGCTGTACCGACTCATGTTTCATTTATCCCTTACTCTCAGCATATAAATAAGTATATTAGTTACTTTGACCATTTAATATAGATAAAAACTGTCCTTTACTGTTTTTCATTTCAATAAGTATTTTAGAAGCTGTGACACGGATTAAAAATTACATTACTAAAAATCTTTGCTGCGATATGGCTCGAGGCCCGTCACGCATCTTTTGCTTATAAAAGTGCATACGCCACGGCCGCCTGGCTCTTTTCCCCCGAGCGAAGAAGGAGGGCCTGGTCATGTTACCTAAGGCTGGGAAGAGCCCATGACGTCCTGAGGGTTACCGACCTATAACCCTCATCAGCGCCGTGGCGAAGCTGTTCAAGAAGTTATTCCCCCCACTTCTCCAGCACCACGAAGCAATCAGTTTGCCGAGCGGGCACTCAACCGCTCTGCAGGTGCAGTGCAGACATGGATATTTTAGTTAATATTTTTTTTTTACTTTCTTTCAGTATATTTAGTAGTTATTCCTAATGTTATTATTTACTTATAAAAGATTATTCCCTAACTCGTAATTATTGAGGAGTTGTGTCTCCTATCGTCATCACCAGCTCAATAATGTCATTATATGATCTTTATATGGATCAAATATATTATTCTTATATGAAAGTAAACATATATTATGTGCTTATACAATTTGAGGATTTCCTTCAATTTCTATAGGAGTTTATCATCACATCCTTACTTGGTAGCGATGGGACCAATGGAAAAGTACGCACTTTCAAATAAAATCAATCCACAAATAACGGGGAAATCGACGGACGAATATAATTTACAAATTTTTCCATGTAGAACGAAAAAAAGACGAAAAAAGATTTTCGAATTCTCAAAATGTACTCTTTTAGATATTTACCATGGATAAATATGAATTGTATGTAGTTTACATACACTTAACAGAGTGTAAACTGCATGTGTGATCACGAAGGCGTAATATGAACTAATAATTTTAGTTAAATACAGCAATGAAGTTATATATACTCTAGTAGTATAGTATATTATAAGGTCGTCGTGGCGCAGAGTGTGACTGTAACGCGACAGTTGTGGGTTCGATCCTACTACCTACTCGGGGGAATGAATTGTTATTCATAAATATTTCTATTTCTTCGCTCGGGCAAAAAAAGGCGGCGTTGAGTTCCCCCACTCAACACCCAATGCTTTGAAAAATTCGGCGGAAAGTGGGGAACGTAGTGTCTTAACACTAGGTTCCCTTTGTCTACCCTGCTGTGTGCAGGATACAGTGTGAAGCTAATTTGATTTTGTATAATATAGTATACCTATAGTATCTCGTAGTATACATAATACAGGTTCACTGTAAGTTTGAAACTGGTATTGATCAAGGCAAAGGAAACTTTTTAACTAGTTCTATCGATTTCTGTTCAAAGTTCCAATTAACCTTATCTAAAGACGGTTTGACGATATAACATTCCATACCATGATCAATTTTATAGAAGACAATGTATAAAATTGAGGCCGTCGTGGTACAGTAGCATAAGCGTGTAACTGTAAACGCGACGGTTGTGAGTTCGATTCTCACTCGGTGTAATGAATTATTATTTATTATAATAACATTTTATAATTTCACCACTTTGGTAAAAAGTCAAAACGCGGCGTTGAGTTCCCCCACGCAACACGCCTCGAAAATTCGATGGAAAGTAGGAAACGGAGTGTCTTAACACTACGTTCTTTATATGGGGGATACAGTGTAAAGCTAGAAAAAAATAAAATAATTATATTTAAAAAAAAACTGACTTCTTTAATTTCCCCCAGATCCCATAATCAGATTCAGACCAAACTTTCGGAAAAGTATCCTTATAATCTGAAATCGGTTGAAGTGATATTGAAGCATTTATTGTAATGCAAATTTAAGATTTATGTAATTTTCTCATAGATACCATTATCACAATTGGACCAAATTAATCCCACGGGAAGCACTAGCTTTCGAATAAAAAAAGATTCATAAAAATCGGTTCACCCAGTCAAAAGTGTTGAGATAACAAACATAAAAAAATAGTCGAATTGATAACCTGCTTCTTACAGAAGAGAAGTTAATAAAGTCAACCTTTTTTAACATTTTTAAAATGTTATTCCACACTTAAGAAAAAAAAACACTTTATTAAAACGTATAAAAAATACATTTTAGACTAATTTTAAATTTATTACAAAGTAACCTTTGTTGAGGCCAGTCGTGGTGCAGCGGCACGAAGTGTGACTGTAAAACCAACTGGTTGTGGGGAACCCACAACCAGTTGGGGAGATGAAATATTTACTTAAATTTATATTTCCATTTCTTCAACACCAGAATCGAAGTTAAGTGCGGCGTTGAGTTCTGCTAATCAACACGCAATGCCTCCAGTATTCGGCAGAAAGTGAGGAACGGAGTGTCTTAACACTAGGTTCCCTCGCCTACCCTGCTGTGTGCGGGAAACAGCGTGAAGCTGTAAGCTTTGTTGTAAAATAGACGCAGGTTATTAAAAACTATAGCTACAGTACATTATTTCGTTACAAGTGCAACTCTAAATAATTCAATTAAGCACGACCGAACCGTATAAATAACGTTTGTGAATAAATATTGTTAATAGAATGCTATTATAATACAATACTATTATTTCATTTAGGTATTAAATGGGAATACAATATACAATACTACTATTTCATTTAGGTATTAAATGGGAATAAGTTTAACAGTCGTAAATTAAACTAATCTAATCTGAACTTATGATCGTTATAATTATTATTAATGTATGCATATTTACATCAGATTTTATATTTTGATTTATATTTTATGGTGAAAATGTTATATATAATACGAGAGAATAAAATTATCAATACAATTAAATATTACAATCGGATTTGAAAGCAAATTGTTATAATGACTGTTATATGCTAATTATATATTATTATCGTTGTTTTGCCAAATATTGTGCAAATTGTAAGCTTATATTTTACATAAATTAAATAAATTAGTAAGTTATGAATATTTTAAATAATTTTAAACTCATCTTCAGATTTTTGTGTGCGAGAGAGAATCTAGTGAGTTAGTTACATTGCACACACTCCATAAGAATATGCATAGAAATTAAACGTTTAACATACCCGTTTATCAGAGATTGGAACTATTTCTAACAATTTCTCCGAATAAAATATTTAATATTTCCTTTCCTCGAGTGGGAATCGTACCCAACGACCTGTACCGTCTGGCTAGTTTATCGCGAGGCCAGTCTCAGGGCAGAGGCACGCTTGTGCGGGCACCAGTGGCCTCGATAGTAGTATTTTTTTAAAAAGTTTATTTTTATTTTGTGAATTATACAGGATGGAAGAGGCAGCGCTCCTTTTACGGAAACAGCATATAGGGTAAAATATTTCTAACCCATATCTAAAGAAATTAATCAAGATAACTGCACAGTTTAAACGTAGGATTTTTTTTTCATTTTACGATGTTTATCCATGCCTGTATTTCGTGTGACGCAGTTACGCAAAGATGCGAATAACGTAAATACATACTACTACAAAAATACTACTAAAGTTTAAACAACTTTGAACTTTGCCTCCAATACCTACGACTCGATTTCGGAACGAGGCGTATGCGGCGGTTTCCCTTTGATAGGTTCATGTGCGCGCGCGTCATTCTTGACAAATGGCGTTTTAATTTTAAAACGACAATTTTATTATTTATTTTGTTTGAAAAAAATACTTTTTCATTTTTGGGAAATAGATAATAATAATTGTATTAGGCTTTTATAGAGTAGTTTAAACTATGGTTTCATTTAAAGTGGTGCTGACACTTCCACCCTGTATTATCCTATATACTTACACAGGTATGTAAATATATCGCGCGATACGGAAAGCACAGGATCGAAGTGGTCTAGATCTTATGTTCAGCTGTTTACATCTTTATACGAACGAACGACGCATTATCAACATTAGTTTTATAGCTCAAAGAAATCTGACAGGACTTGTAAAAATATACTTATATTTTTTTTAAATATACGAACCAACAGCGTTGTTACGCCTGAAGTAAGTGCTTACCGTCACAACGTGAGATGTTTTAAAATTTCTCGGAAAATTGGAACGCGCCAGGTGAGCTTCAATTATTAAGTTTAAACTTCCGTTGGTAGTTGAAAGCAAGTGATATAAGTAATAAGAGTCTAATTTAAAATAAAAATTGTTTGAAATGTGGAGTCCCTCGACTCCACATTTCAAACAAATATAATATATTTCATATATTTTCAGAAGAATATACAAGTAAACATTACGTTCTTTTATATTTTCTTTATATTTAAGAATGTTAATTTTAAAAATAATCATGTTAGTTTTCAATAATTAGCAGTTCGATAACTGGATTGAAAATTTTACTTTAGTTTGATTTACCGACACCGTATTTATGGTCCAATATTTTATACATAAAATAATAATATGTTTTAATTGTAATGTAATGCCTCGAAAATACGGTGGAAAGTGGGAAACGGAGTGTCTTAACACTAGGTTCCCGCTGTCTACCCTGCTATACGCGGGATGCTATAGCTGAAAAAATGACAATGTTAAATATTAACTTTTAAATATTTTTCAACACACGAAATATATTTTGTAGGAACTTGCCGCTGACGTCATTAGCCACAAACTTTTACTCATGCAGGTAGGCCATCTACTCTACGAGTACATCCACTTTTAAGCACTTTGTGAATAAGTTATAACGCCACTCTTTAGCGCCCATTAAGTGGAAGAGTTAGTGCGGGTAGTGTGATAGTACTCGTATATGGCAAAATAGGGAAGAAAATATTAAGTTAGTACCTTGTTATCTTTTGCTTTGACTATTTTTATTATTATTTTAACGGTTATAAAATAAGTTTTTCATACTAAGTACAAAATACTAATAAAGGTTTTGATACTATACAGTTGGACAAAAGATTTGGTCGAATCAATTTCTGGTGACATAATATTTAAGATAAAATATTTTTGAGGCCAGTCGCGGCGCAGTGGCACAAAGTGTGACTGTAAAAACCGACTGGTTGTGGGTTCGATCCCCACTCGAGGAGATGAAATATTTACTTAAATTTATATTTCCATTTCTTTGCTCTGGTGTCGAGGCAAAGCGCGGCGTTGAGTTCTGCCACTCAACACGCAGTGCCTCCAAAATTCGGCAGAAAGTGGGGAACGGAGTGTCTTAACACTAGGTTCCCTCTGCCTACCCTGCTGTGTGCGGGATACAGCGTGAAGCTAATTTTTATTTTATTTTAAATATTTTTAAATATAATAATCACCATCAAACCTAACATCGACAAATGATAAACAATGTAACTACTCGAGGGTGATTAGCGAAATATGATGTAGAAATTGGAGTACACTTACGTTAATTAAATTTACATCACTTTAGTGAATGTGATACAGTACAGTACGAGTGCTATAACAGCTTATGTTAGTTAATATAGCCTTTTCCGGTGACTTTGCACGTGTTATTATGAAAGATTTCCAGTCTAAGTTATTTAATTAAAAATAATTTCATAAAATTAAAATAAACTTCACGCTGTATCCTGTACACAGCAGGGTAGGCAGAGGGTGCCTAGTGTGAAGCCACTCGGTTCCCCACTTTTCACCAAATTCTGGAGGCATTGTGTGCTGAGTGGCGAAGCTCAACGCCGCGGTTTTTCGAATACTAGAACGAAGAAATGAAAATATGAATTCATATAAATATTTCATTTCCTAGAGTAGTATCGAACCCACAACCAGTCTTGTTTACAGTTTGTGCCTGTGGTACCGTTGGCCTCACTAATAAAATACTTTCATAGTGCGTTTTTGAAACCTAAGATGTAAATAAGGAATAAACGGCCAATTTTATTGATACGAGTATATATATTAAGTATTTATGATTAAAAAATAACTTAGGATAAGTAAAAACTACATTAAGCATCTAAAATTCTTTAAACTATTTCAAATTCACGTGGTGATTTATAAAACTGAACGCGATAATTGTATTGTAAACATGGATATTTCAGGTTCTAGACTATTTTAACTCGAAAATATCAGTTTTCACATTACCTATTTTTATTAGGACACTTTAATAGGATCCATCCATTCAATATTGTTTATTTTAATAATTAACATATGATAAATGCAAAAGTTTAGTTATATAAACATAATAATATTACCAGCATTTATTTTCATGTAATGTAGTGGCGTAGAGGCACAGGCGTGTGTCTGTAAACGCAACAAGTTGTAGGTACTCGTAGGTTCGATTTCAACACGAGGAAATTAAATATTTAATATTTTTATTTCTTCGCTCTGATAACAAAGCGGAGCGGCTTTCAGTTTCGCTACTCAAGACGCAATGTCTTCAGATTAGGCGGAAAGTGCGGAGCTAACCCATGCTGCCTACCCGATACAGCATAAATCTGAAAAAAAATATATTATTACATATTTACACGCATAATATTTCATTTACATTACATTTGGGCTTTGTTCACTGTTCCTATTGATTTTTGCAGTCGCAAACTTTTATATTCAATTTACTGTTTACGAGTCCGTAACCGGTTGATTGGCTTTACAAACAAAATTCATTTAAAGTTGCTGTAAGTAATTGATTTGGAAATGGTCATAAATATAAATAAAATCCTGTTAAGTTATTGAAACATATTTTTTTGTAATAAATAAAATATGTTATTTGCTTTTTAAGGCTAAAAGTTTAAAATCAAGGGCTCAAACTTCAAAATTATAAAATCTTTCTTTAGTTATTTTGTGTTTTTTGTGCTTAACAAAATCAAAGTACGTTTTACTTTATGTTAAGTAATTATTGTTTGAAGTCGATTTTTTTTGTTAAAAATTATTTTTTCTGGGTTTCCAAATAAATTATTTTATAATTTAGACTTTAACTTACTCTTTAAACTATGGTATGATAGAATTATAAACATACTGTAATATACCATTATATCATTATATTTTAGTGTGCACATCCATATACACAATTTCAAAAGGATATCCTTAAATATTTTTTTTTGTTAAAAAAAATTAAGATGGATTAAAATTAAGACCTTATTACATTCGATGAATGTCATAAAAGTAAAAAGTCTAACCTTGTCTTGTAAATGAATTTATAATTTTTAATGCAATTGCAACACTCTTTGAAGTAGACGGAACGTCGAGGCCGTTGTGGCGCAGGGGCATAAGTGTAGGATTGTAAACGCGACGGTTGTGGGTTCGATTCCCACTTGAGATAATAAAATATTTAATATTTTCATTTCCTGGCTCTGGTTACAAGGCAAAGCGTGGCGTTTAGTTTCGCCACAGGATACCGCGATATCGGTACTCGGAAATAATTGATACGGTTTGAAACTTTTATTATTATTATTATGTAATATATATTTTTGTGTTCTGTAAATAAAAAAAAACGAAAGTCTTAAAGGATAGTTGTCCGTTCGTCCATCTGTTAAGATCATTATCTTGAGATCGCATGGAGGTATCGAGATGCAATGAATATAAACATTTTCAGGTGTAAGGTCCCTTGGATCACAGAAAAAGTCAAGCTTCTAAATCAGTAAAATCAAAAGATACGATAATTGCTGCATTTTGTAAGAAATTCACCGCGTAATCAAAATCTACAGAGTACTTCCCGTCGTGGACCCAGTTATGAAACTTAAAGTGGAGCAATACTAAGAAAAGAAAAAAATCTTCTTCCTCAGTGGACAAGTATTATTTACACTAGACCGGTACTTTTAAAGCTAGAATTGTAACTTTATCTCTCTAATCCATAATAAATAATAGTCATTGTATGTATTTCGTTACGCTTTTAACTATTTACGATATTTGTGTTAATATTGATTGATTGATAAAATAAATAAAAAACTTCCTACAGTATTTAACTATGCACGCATTTAATGAACAGCCATTTTTGTGTACATGACGTAATTGTGAAAATTAATTGTTTCAACGAATTTATAGCGAAATGTTAATAAAAAAAATCAGCGTTCCAATAAATTTATGTTGAGAATATAATTCGGATAGCTTATGGAAGGCCAGTCGTGGCGCAGCGGCACGAAGTGTAATTGTAAAATCGACTAGTTGTGGGTTCGATCCCCACTCGAGGAGATGAAATATTTACTTAAATTTATATTTCCATTTCTTCGCTCTGGTTACACGCAATGCCTCCAGAATTCGGTAGAAAGTGGGGAATGGAGTGTCTTAACATTAGGTTCCCTCTGCTCATTAGGCTCCCTCTGTCCGCTGTGTGCGGGATACAGCGTGAAGCTGATTTGATTATGATTATATATGTAAATATTTGAGTCAAAATGATAATAAATTGGTGTGCTTGTATAGATTAAAAATTAATAAAAATCTTGTTATTTGTTTGCAGCAAAGTCGCTTATTACATAAAACTTGTAGTTTACAAAAAGTCACTCGACATCCAGAGTTGCGTCCGCTCCCAAGTCTTGCAATGTAATCGCTGGTGAGATAGACATTTTCATTATAACTTTAAAGCGATATAATTCAAATGGACATTTGATATTGCAGGATATTTCTTTTGGTGTTTGCTATATTATAATAAAAAAAGATACATTTTAAGCAGAAGAAGTAGGAAATATATTTCTTTGATACATTGAAATGTTTAATCCCATATAGTTATAAAACTTAACATATTTTGATCATAGTACCTTTTAAGAGTATATGAAACCAGTTGTAGAGCAGGGGTACCACCGTATGACTGTAAACGCGATAGGACGTGGGTTCGATTCCCACTCGAGGAAATGAAATATTTATTTTTTTCATTTCTTCGTTCTGCTAACGATGCATTGCGCTTCCTTGAGATCGGCCACTCAATACGCAAGGCCTACAAAATCCTGCGGAGAGTTGAACAGAAGTGTCTTAATAGGAACGGGCCTTAACATAAGGTTCCCAGGTTTACTCTGCCTACCCTGCTATGTGCTGGATATGAGTGAGTGAGTGAGTTCTAAATGATAATACATGTATTAGGTATGGAAAGATTTACAAGATCATCAGCATCCCAAAAACAAATGAAAAAAATTATTAGATATATCTATTTTGAAATATCTTACAAAAATTTACTTACTTTTTTTATTTGAAAAAATATCAAGTATTCAGCTATATCAATTATTATGACAACGGTATTTTCATTTATTTCAGTATAGGAATTTTGAAATATATTCTATACAATTTGTTTCATTCATTACATTGTTTTATTTGAAAGAATAGTATTGTAGGAGTAACGCCCACGCGAATAAAGTGTTGCCAATTACTACCACGCTACTTCCCACGTATAATGGATTCCACTACGTCACCTACACTTGGATTGTGACGTATACCTTCCTCTTTAACTTGTTCTTAGAACTTTTGAATAAGAAGTTTATGCGGGTACTTTGTTTGAGCTTACGATGTTTGTCTTACTTCCAAAGCTTACGTCAAGTTACGTAATGCTATTTGTGGGATTTATCTTGAAATATCTTATGAAAAAATATTCACTTTAATAGATATGAAATAAAGATTCATGCATCAAGAAAAACTCAAAGATCAATTTGAGGTCTTTAAGCTGATAAATTATTAAATGTCCATTTAAGAAAGTTCTAGTAAATGGTCAATAAATAATAATTAAATGCGACAAAGTTTCAAATTGCAAAGACAGAAAAATAAAAAACTAATATATTTATAAAAATAAAATTCTATAATAAAAATGAAATATAATCAAATAATTCAATCAAATAAAAACGATAAGTTAAATAAACTCATATAAGTAAGCACACAGGTAACACAGTTTGAGTGAAAACGGCAATTATTGGTTCAAATCCAGGATGAAAAGGTAAAATTCAGCTTTGGTATCTTTTACTACTTAGCACATATTCTTTAAATTGACAGAAAGTGGAAAAGACACCTACCACTAAGAAATACGTAAACGTTTATGACAGTTGTGTGAAGGTAGTAAATATGTAAGCATTATTTCGATAAAATCTTTATAATATTATATAACAACATACATAAAAATGGGATAAAACAAAACATGTAAATATATATTTTACAACCCCTTTGTACTTTCTATATAAAATAAATTGTAATATTAAAATTTTACAAGTCAAACATATAAATATGATTGGATGGGGGCTGTAAGAACCTCATTCCCATTTTTTATAATTTATTTTGACATTTCGCTCGCTTTTGTGTCAACTTTCGTTAAACGAAGCTAAATAGGATGTTTTTTACATAAAGGAAAATGTATAATGGAATATTTCCTTTTATATTACAATTACGTATTATTATTGTATTTACGTTTCATTCGCTTTAGGTTGGTTAGTCAGTTGATATTACTAAAACATTTATAGTTGTTTGTAGATAGTAGTTTTGGTTTTGTACGCTGTAAGTAAATAATTATTTTATCTGTATTAATCAATGATTTGATTACACTCAACCAATATTTTATTTTTAACAAAAACGTCAACCTTATATATTTTTTTGTAAGCTTCACGGTGTGAGTGTGTGTAGCGTTAAAACACTCTGTTCACCATTTTCCGACCCACCCAATCTTCGAGACATTGCGAATTGCGTGGCGGAACCCAACGCCACCAGAGTGAAGAAAACAAAAATATTATCTATTTAATTTCCCCGAGTGGGAATCGAACCCACGACCTGGTCGTTAATAGGCTTGTGCCACTGCGCCACGACTGGCCTCAACTTTACAATTTAATTAAATTAACTTTCTACGTAAAGAGACCAACCTGTTCGAGAACCCCATTTTCTCATGTAATGACGCCTAGATATTGCTCTGTCTTTGGAATCACCTCGCCCGCGCCGTGTTACAAAGTGCGTCATATATTAAATTACTCGCGCCAACGCCAATCTGTCAGCCATCGAGAGCACAGGACCGGGATGCTATCAACCTGCTTCGAGACTAAATTGACTTGTAATATATATTACCCACCTACCCTACAACTAACCCTAGTATGACATCGTAAAGAAATAGAGGGCTTTGATTAAATGTAACAATTTGTTGGGAGTATTATATCAATAAGTTGGATTTTAGTATGTTATTTCGATATATCAATCGAGATTTTAATATATAGGTACATGTATATATAAGTAAATGCACTTTTTACAATTTCTTTGAAATTAGATTTTCTAAAAAATATGAATAATATATTTGAACATTTATATACAGTCGAATATTTTACATTTCAATAACAATCTATTTATTATGGTGATCTATATCTATTATCTATATTATTCTATACTTGCGTAGAGAACGTTTTCTTAGTTATTATTGTTTGTTTGTCATTATTTTAATTTGTTATTAATTGTTAATTGAGAAAAGCAATTAATCGTTATAATAAGAAATTTCTCGACGCGCATTTCTAAATCAACATCATTTTTCCATTTGCATTTACAATGAGGTAAAATATTAAAAATGAATAATAACGTCTATATGTATTCAACAAACAAAAACCTTTTATGTAGTCCGACTCTGAGCAAGGATGAAGTGCATTTTTTTCTTTTATAAGCTGGAAATGCTTTTGACTGGCTTGTTCGTAATACGTTTACTGGTGTGCATTTGAAATATCTGGTACAAAGGTAAAATATGATATTTCCTTAACATTACAGATACTTATAATATTTGTTAGGGACGTACTTGTTGGCGGCATGTTTTATATTTTTACCCGACTACCGTGAAGCCCAAAAGGAGGTTTATGTTTTTAGCGCATATGCATGTATGTATGTATGTCCGTCTCCTTTGTTTGTTTAAAAAAACGATTTTGATAAATAATACGTCGTTGGATTTATTTTGATGGCGCTAGTGTTACTGAATATATAAATTTACTTTATGCAGTCTGGGTTTTTGTTTTGTTTATAATTCATTTTTTAGAAATGTGTAAATAAATTTAGCAGGGTAAGCAGAACCTAAAGTGCTAAGACACTTCGGTCTCTATTATGTTCTCTATTCCAGGCATTGCGTATTCCACATCGTGCTTTGCCTCGTTACCAAAGCGAAAAAATAAAAATATTTAATATTTAACTCCCCCGACTGGTAATCGAACTCACAAACGTCACGTATACAGTCGAACGCTTGTGCCCCTGCGCCACGACCGCCTCAAACGCCTCAAAAATATATATTGAAAGATGAAAAATGAGGAAAAGGACAGAATATCCAAACCCTAAAAGCTTTTAGTAATTTGAAACATGTCATCCCAATAAGAAATTGTAGAAGTGAAAGACAACAAAAATTGTTCGTTAAGTTTCAGTTTGCACTTGTAGTTGTTGTTTCTTTAAAATAAAAATAAATTGAGTTTATATCTGCAGCTTAACTTAATAATTTAAAAGTAAATAAAGTAGAATAAGCTCTCAAATATTTAATTAAATATTATTTTCAAAAAAAAAATATATATATATATATATATATTATATTATTTTAATACAAAAAAGGTACATATGTAAATAGTTACAATAAACTTCAATAATTTTAAAATATAATAATATCGGGTTGAAAGTTACCTACTAAGACATTAGCTTGGCTGCCTGATCTATTGACATACACGCAACAGTTGTACGACAAATTCTTAAAAGCAAAGCTTTGTCAGCTCTTCATATTTTATGTTTTCCAGCAAAAGATTGTTTAGGATGTAGAACAAACAAATCCCATAAAATACTTATGTTCTGATGATATTATTGTCATCTTTTTATAATAAAAAAGCCTTAGATTATTCTATTCATTCATACAATTGTTCTATTTAATAATATTATTCACAAGTGGTTTCATTAGAGTTCGAGTTTCATAGTTATTACTAGCACATCTTATGACATTAGTATTTATCTATTCAAAGAGATTTATTTTCTATTATTTTCCTCTTATACTTTTCTCTTTCTTACTTTTTTTATGTTAGTAGCAGTATGTTAGCGTTACGTACTTTGTGGGATACTCTAGGTATTTTATTGAGCATTATTTCTCACTATGTATAAGCTAACGAAATAATTAAAATAAAACGTTACAGTTTTCGTTTAGTTTTCTTTAAAACAACTGTTGTTTGGATGTAGATTTCAATGCTGCACTGCTTTAACTATTTATAACAATTTCTATATTGAATATATAAATGAACCCCAGAATAGAATTTGATTCTATGTTTATCATGTATCATCACGGTGCCATTAAATAAATAATTTAGTAATTTTATTTATTAATTTATTTTCATTTTCATTGTTTTCATTATTATAATAAATATTAAAAGTTGTTTTTCAAAATATACATTCTATGTTTTTTAAATTATATAATTAATAAAAGAGATCCTTGTCATTTGCCTCAGAAGATAGGCTTGTTGCCAGCCAGCCGTTACTTGCTTAAAATTTTTAATTATTTATTTTAAGTAAAAATAGTTAAAAATCGTGTTGTGAGGAACGGAAGTGTCTTAATGGGAACGGAATGTTTTAACATTCGACTCACAGGTTTCCTCTACTAAAACAAATCTTTAATACATCTTAAAAACCAAAGAAAAGTAAATTTTCAACGTGTACAACACACGTAATAAAATAACATTTCTTTTCTAATATGAACAAAATGTGAACATCCAAGCGGTATCAGTGAAATATCGAAGGCGCAGGCGGAGGCGGGGACTTTCCTGAAATATAATATATTGTTCAATTCCACTCGCCGCGTATCTGTATTGAGTCCCTGGCTATTTGCATTTATGTCTCGAACACCCGCCGTCGCTACTCTAAATCGTACGGGTCTCGCTATTTCTTATATTTCTAATGCTTTTCATAATATTATTTTACTGAGAATCTTATTTTACGTGGTTGCTTAAAAATAAATTAAAATTATAATTGGAATAGCAAAAGACACATCTATATGTCATTTTGAAGTATCTATAAGCTATATTACTGTAAAGTTTCATCTAAATCCTTATAGTAGTTATTACGTGAAAGTGGAACAAATCCATTATTACGAACTTTCAATTTATATATAGGATTGCTAAATATATGTAAAAAATGAGAGAATCAGTTTTCTAAGAATGATAATTAAGTCTTTTTAATATAATAATATCTTTTATTATATATTTTTGATTTATAATAGATAATCTATTCTATACTTATAATAAATCTGTAGAAAAGTCGTTTCTGTACATTGAAAATATTTAAAAAAAATTAGCCAGGGTGTTAAAGGATAATTAACAGAATCCATTTCCAACTTTTTTGGAATTTTTGTCTGTTTGTCTGTTTGTCTGTTTATCTGTTTGTCTGTTTGTCTGTTTATGTGAACACGTATCACGTAAAAAGTATACAATAAATTTAAGCAACTTTTATACATAAAAATTACAAATAAATCAAAGTAGCTTTTAGTGTTTATTTCATTGTATTCGCTTCTTTTGATAAAAGATATAAGTATTTAAGTTTTCAAGAAGTTAATATTTGAGATAGTAAAAAATCGACACAAGTAACGCTATCTATTGACAAAAATAGTAGGTACTAACGAATCTTGATACTCTCTTTCATACACGTAACGAAACACTAATTACGACGGGAGGAATATTAATCATTTTAATACTAAAAAATATTAATCATTTTAAAAAGGTTACCGCTACACTCTATCAAAAAATAATGTACTTAAAGTTTTAAAGATATTTATATTTGAAAAAAAAAAGAAATTATTAAGAAATAAATTATTATATTGTTGAGTTATTATCTGCTTAACGTTAATTACGTCATGTAAGTGTAATCTATACTTATAATAAATTTAACATAACATTGTAATATTTTTCTAACAATGCTCGAATGGTTACAGTTCAATTGTAAGTCCAAAAGAATGACTTTAGAAACGTCTTATTTATTTGACTGTTGATAAATTTACGTATTCTTAAAGTACAATTGTTCATAGTACTGATTATAAAGTAAACTACATTGAATTGTTGGTGAAGATTACCTTCGTAACAGTCTAGCTTAATTCGTAATTATTTAACACAGTGATAAAGAATGACTTAATATTCAAAGAAATATTTTGAATAGGTTCTTCAGTCCGTTCGTTCGTTTATGTTATTAATATTTTTT
>JAAIXJ010001852.1:1145796-1165619 GCA_013403705.1 Heliconius hermathena
TGTGACTGTAAAACCGACTGGTTGTGGGTTCGATCCCCACTCGAGGAGATGAAATATTTACTTAAATTTATATTTCCATTTCTTCGCTCTGGTGTCGAGCGGACGAGAACACGAAAGAACGAGAACACGCAATGCCTCCAGAATTCGGCAGTGTTAAGACACTCCGTTCCCCACTTTCTGCCGAATTCTGGAGGCATTGCGTGTCTGAAGTTAAGTTAATGTAATAAGCTCATTACTTACTTAACAATTATTAAAGGCAACTTTCAGTAATATCGTTTATTATGGGCAGGGGCGTTGCCAATACGTATTATGTTGTCAACTCTCGTAATGAATTTGATCGGCTAAGCGTCTTCAACTTTATTCCACGAAACAGGACCGTAATATGTAGCTCTAGTTTCAATTATAATATATTTAAAAAAAATAAAATTCGAGGTCAGTTGTGTCACTTTTGTGATTGTAAGCGGGACAGGTTGTGGGTTTGGTTCCCTCTGGAGGAAACGAAATATTTAACATTTTCATTTTTTCGCTCTGATGTCGAGGCAAAGCGCGGCGTTGAGTTCCGCCACTCAACACGCATTGCATCCAGATTCCGGCGGAAAGTGGGGTACTGAGTGTCTTAACACTAGGCTCCATCTATCTAGCCTGTGAGGCTGGCAAACAAAAATAAATTTCTGTGTTGAATGATAATGTCACAAAGTTACTCCTAACGTTATTTATGTTTATTTTCTATATAATATTTTGAGACAAAGAAAGATTTTATAAGACTTTTTAACCATAAAATCAAATCAGTGGAAGCCAGTCGTGGCGTAGGGGCACAAGTGTGAGACTGTAACCACCACATGTTGTGGGTTCACCACAGGAAATATTCAATTATATCAATTCCTGGCTCTGGGAAGGAGGCAAAGCGTGGTGTTGACTTCCACCACTCTATACGCAATGCCTTCAAGAATTCAGCGGAAAGTGGGGTACGGAAGTGTCTTCGGTCGGAACGATGTGAAATTGTCTTAACACTAGGTTCCAGGGTTCCCTCTGCCTACCCTGCTATGTGTGGGATAAAGCGCAAAGCTACAATTACAAATTACACAATGTATGGGACTAACCATAATAAAAAAAATACTTGAAAACTACAACGAGCGTTAAGATTCAAGTAAATTAAAATAATGCCAAAGAACTTAAGAAATTTTAGTGCTGTGGATCCTATGATATGTGACATTTGAGATTCTTGTATTCTTCATATTGTCAACAATTTTAAATTACTCCTATTAACGATTCTTTTAAAAAATAAAAAAAAATATTATTTGATAAAATATAGTAAAAAAAATCTGTCTTACATGTAAACAAAACATTTTTAAACATTCCACAGCACAGCACAAAACCAGTAAAACAAAACATTCAATAGGAAACAAATGTATTGACGACTTTGGACTTATTTCATTTAAAATAAACGTTATTTTCATTTAAAGGTAAGGGTTGGGTCATTTAGTCTAATTCTCCTGTGTCCGGCGTCGTTAAGTAACGAGTTGTCTTTATTGTCGTCGACGTAGCGTTAACACAAAGCGGTCTGTAGCGTGTACCTTCATCAGATAGTGTATCGTTAAATCTATTTACTTGTTACTTTTTGTAGGAAGTAACAGCTATGTAAACGGTGACTGTGAACCTATTAATTGTTGTTATCATTAATAATTACTTAAATGCTGTTTAATGGCTTAAGTACTTTATTTGAAATATTACTACAATATGACCAGTGGTGGCGTAGGGACATAAGTGTGTGTGTGTAAATGGGACTGGTTGGGGGTTCAATCTCCACTCGAGGAACATTTTAATGAATTATTTAAACATATAAACATTATATAAATATATATTTTCATTTCTTCAAACTTTAATTTCTTAAAATGAACAAACGTATCGCGTATTATAAATGTATATTTTAGGCTTCATTACGTCAAAAAGAAAAAAATGAAGTCCTTAAAGAATCAATTTGTCTGTCTGTCCTTCTGACAGGACTATTTAACTCGAGATCATGTAAAGTATAATATTTAATATTCATTTTAATTTCATACAAATTAAAATAAATATTAAATATGCTAAGCTGAGTCAACGCAATCAAAAGATACGAGGTTTTATGTATCATTTTGCTGCATTCGCATATACGAAATTCGCGGCGTAATCAAAACCTATAGAGTACTTCTAGTAAACCTATAATTACAAAATTTGACAAGAAGTGAGAACTTGCAGTATACAAATAAAGGAAAAAAATATTTTTAATGGACATAACTGTTACAGACAATTTTTCAACAACTATTACAGACAATTTTAATAGTAGTTCATTTTATACAAAATGAGTGCATGTGCTCGCAAACTTAATTTTGTCAACTTTTATAAGTTGTACTTCTCGTTGACCTACAAACGTGAAATTGGTACAGAACCTTCGACGGGCGAGTCAGTCTCGCATTTAATAATCAGCTTCACGCTGTATCCCACACACAACAGGGTAGGCAAAGGGAACCTAGTGTCGAGACACTCCGTTCCCACTTTCTGCCGAATTCTGGAGGCATTGCGTGTTGAGTGGCAGAACTCAACGCCACGCTTTGCCTCTACTTTAAATATAAACATAAAATTAATACTTGTATGATTTGTATTAAATTATTTGAACATGCTGTATTTAATATACTCTTGTAATGTATATATATACATATACAAGTTTCTAATATTGAAGTTGAGTTTTTGTAAGTGTCAGATAAATTTTGTCTTTTTGTGATAAATAGGTATGTTTACATAATATGAAACGTTCAAAAAAGTAAAACATATAAGATTGTGCAGAATCGCGCACATATTCATATGGTTCGTAGCATTGAATTTACGTAGCTGTTCTATAGAGAAACATTGTAGACACACTTTATGCTGGTTTAAAGCAAAAATATAATAAAAGTTGTATTACTTTTTTGTAATAAAATATAATATTGAAATGTGTGGCAAAAGAAATTCTATATATTTTTGAATATTTAATAATAATTATTATTTAGCAAATTATCGTTTATTTTTATGATACCTTTATTCAAATAAAGATTAAACCTATATAATAATTTATCTCTAAGATCATTGTTTACCAGCTCTTCCTTTTAAAAATACAAACGGAAAGACAACTTGTTGAAAAGATGACCCGTTATTGTAGAGGTAACGTAACGCCCGTTACTTGATCTGCGAGAACTGTAGGATTACTTTAGTTGTTTTAATATAAATCGTTAACATTTAAATAAATATATAGCCGTCGTGGGGCAGGGACACAAGTGTGTGACTGTAACACGACTATTGTGGGGTCGATATCCGCTCGGAGAAATGAATTATTGTTTATTAATATTTTCAGTGAAGCTGAAAAAAAAAACACATTTACCGAATAAGTAGAATATTTAACACATTCCATATAGTAAAATCTGTGTTCCAAATGTTACTTCAGTCAATTTCACTTACTTTGCTTTCTAGACGAATGTCGCGTCAAGATGATGTAGCTGCTCTACATTTATCAATTTTTATATATCTAATTTTCTACGACAATGATGAGCTATATTTTTATCACATATGTATATAAATGTATAAAATATGATAGAATAGAATGTATTAAAGCTGTAGGCGTAGATGAATTGATGATATTGCGGTACCGTAACGGCCATGTCCGAGCGACGCGACGCCTACGTGGGCTCATGTTCTAACCACTTTTATTAATACCGCTATTACATATAAAATTGTTTTTCTATCCTATTATTGGTAAGGTCAATATTGTTTTAAATTAAACGGTTGATATGTTATAATACAAAAAATAATATATATTTTTTTGTATATTAATATATACACCAATAATTCAATTGAGGTCCCAAGATGGAAGGCTTGCTCGCAGTGACAGTTCCATCCGCCACGTGCACCTCGAGAGAGCGCACTGACAGGGCGCCCCCCCAAGGCGACGCGCACCAGTGTGTCCCTGCTGGTTTGTCAAGTGGCGAGGAGTGCGGCGTTGGAAACCCAACACGCCATGAAGGGGAGGTTGGAGATATAAATAGCTACGTGGAATGAAAGAGGAGGGATGGAAGAGAAAATGGATTCATTATTAGATGTGATGTATGACAGAGATTGTGTAACTGAGACCAAGTGGAAGGGCAATGATTGATTTACCAGGCAGTCGGGTGGCTTTTTGGGCCGGCAGAAACAAAGTATTTTTTAATATCGTACAATCTGTATCTCTCACAAATCTTGGTAATCAGAGAGGACCTGGCATTAGGTTCCCAGGTTTTCTGTTAAGACATTTCAGTTCCCCACTTTCCGCTAAATTCTGGATGTATTCCGTGTTGAGAGCCGGAACTCAACGCCGCGCTTTAAGTAGAGTGACAAAATAAAAATATTAAATATTTCATTTCCTCGTGTGGGAAACGCACCCACAACCTTTTGCGTTGGTAGTCGCACGATTGTGCCCCAGCATCACGGCTGGTCGAAAAGATTTTGCTTCAGTAATTGCACTTATAATCTACAAATAATATATTGGTATAGCAATTAGTACTTTAATGGCTTCATAGAAGTCACGTAGCTATCTAAATTTTGACGAGGGTACTATATTTAAACGGTCGAGGCGATAACAAGCCTAGTTCTGCTAACTTCTATGACTTATCTTCGAATAGCTTCTGTCAACTTGCCTAAAGTTACACAATATTGCAGCCACGTCATCGCGTTTGCACTGGAATAATTTTGACTATTTTTGGTTTTATAATAATACAAAAATAATTTTTAAATGAGAGCCAAGTTAAATGTCTTTATATAAATATATAAATGATAGTCAAAGATCTTAAAACAATACAATGTGAACAGCCAAAAGATATGTAAACTTGATATGATGACTGAAAAGAAGATAACTTTATCACCGCTAATTGAATAAGTATTTATAGTTTCTAATTTCGCTTTAACTAAGTGACTAAATAGAAAAGCAAAAATAAAATATTCGAATTGAGAGGCGTCCACTTTTATAGAACTTAAAATGTACTTTTACACTTTTGTCGCATTTTCTGAATACTGAAGAGCTTTTTATTTCATGCTGTATCATGCATGTACCAGGGTAGGGAAAGGCAGCTTGTTAAGACACTCCACTCCTCACTTTCTGTTGAATACCCTCCGCCTGGACGTAAGAACGAAGAAATGACTAAATGAATGAACCGAGTTCGAGCAGAATCGAACCCACTACTTTTCGCGTTTAAGATCACACGCTGCCACTGCGCCACGACTGGCCTTAAATATTTACCTTGCTAATATCTTCTTACGTGTTAAAATTCTCAGGTGTTTAATAAATGTAATAATATATGTAATAAGGTAATAGTAGAAAACACATTTTAATACAAAAAGATTAGTATTCTAAGCTTATAAAGCTCTCTGTTATCTCGTAGTGGAACTAAATAATTGAAGGCTTCCGGGCGCGTTCTAGTTTTAGAGGCAATTTTAAACATCTCGTATAGCCTCGATAAAGCGTCCATCGGGCAACTGGGCTCTTGCTTCGTGAATCAATCAAGAACTATTTTTTACAACGCTAACGTGAAATTAAAATCATGTTTGTTAACCATTTAGGTAAAGTTAAAAATGTTATCTCTACCTGTGATTGCGTCTTCCTTTAGGTGAACTGATAATAGGTCAACCAGTAGAACGAAGCTTAAATACTGTTAATAATGAACTAATTCAAAATAAATTACAAAAAATATAATAAATTTCCTTGCTATTGGCTTATGAACCCAAAATAAGACACAATTATTTCAAATATATAAATAAATATTTTTCCTTTTGTTGTAGAAGAATAATTTCATTAGGCCTATAATCGCTGGATTTTATGCGAAATTCTCAGAACGATCCCTCGTCTTTCCACTGTGACAGTTAAAGCCGCTGAGATCGACTAAAATGAAGACTTGTATCGAGGGAGTCCTCAAACCGTTTTACATAAGAACCCAATTCGTCATTTTACCAAACGCGTATAAGAAATATCTTTTCTGCACTGTTTTGGCTTAAAATATTATATTTTTCTATACGTACGTATAATATAACACCGTTTGTAAGATTCATTTTTATACTAATATTATATGGCTCAAGTGTTTGTTTGGATGGAGGCGATAATCTCAATAAGTAGTGGTTCGAATTTAAATATTCTTTTTATATCGGATAGTCCATGTATCGAAGAAAGCTATAGGTTATATAACATCACGTTAATTGTTTCAATGTAACTGCGATCAGAGTTGCAGTGGGTATATGTATGTTGTGTAACAATTCTCAGTTAATTCTATTTGACCACACAGGCAAAACTGGGGATAAAAGCTCTTCTAATATATATTTTATACTTCAAATATTTCTTGTATAATTTTGAACCTTGGCTTACACAATAGAGCTCTATTTCAATTTAGGAATTTTAAATATATATCCAGGTTTGTTTGTTTTTTACTCGATAACTCAATTATACTAGAAAAAATCGAGCAAATAAAAACTATTCGAATACCCGTGAGCTTAATGTTATAATAGTACTTCTTTACATCCATATAAGCTCTTTTATATTTATGTGAAAACTTTGTGATAATAAAAATAAAAATAAATTATCAAAATATGTGTTATATAATATTTTGGCGTCAGGTAACTACTCAATTTTTGTGTTATGGGATGAATTTTCTGTATTTATTTTTTTTCCCTTAAGTAGAGAGAGACATTTGAGTGGCAGAACCAAACGCCGTTGAAAAAGTGAAAAACAATGTCATTCCTCCGATTTAATTTATTATTAGTTTTTTACCTATTTCTGTAAGAAAAGGAGGTTATCAATTCAATTCAATTTTTTATGTTTGTTACCTTAGAACTGTTTACTGCGTTAACCGATTTTGATGATTTTTTTTATTTGAAAGCCTGTGCTTCCCGTGTCGTCCCATTTTTTTGGTCCATTTCTGACAATGGTATCTTTGAGAAAATCATATAATTCTTAAATTTGTATTAGGTATGTGCGCGACAAATGGATGAATAACTCAAATTAAGCCAACCGATTCCGATGATTCTTTATTTATTTGAAACAGTGGTTCCCAACCAGTGGTCCGCGGACCACCAGTGGTCCGCAGAAGCCTAAATATGGTCTGCGAACGATTTCAATTCTATGATGGGGATGGTGAGGCGAAGTTTCTGTTTAATAGTCACAGGTATTTTTTGTTATACCTACATACATAGTGGTCCCTGCTACCAAGAATCATATAAAGTGGTCCTTAATCAAGAAAACGTTGGGAACCCCTGATTTGAAAGGATACACTTCAAGGATAGTTTGGTGAAAGTTTGGTTAGGTTTTGATTACGAGATCCGGTACGGTACAAGATTCTTTTTTTTTTTAATAAAAAATTAACTATAATGGTAACAAGAAAAAACATTGTTAAAATGAGTGTCAGAAGTGAGATTCTTTGCATTTCTTTTCGACCAACTTCAAAAAAGGAGATGTTCTTATTTTCAACCGCCTTCAAATAAGGGAGAGGTTCCCAATTCACCCGAATATTTTTAATGTATGTTCTTGTCAATATGCCAAAATGTTACTATGCACAATAATACCTAATTAACTTTGAAGTTTTACATAGGACAGCCATTAACTTGAGAAACATCCTTTTAAGGTCTACTCATCACTTAAAATCGTAAAAAAATAATTTTTAACAAAAAAAACCGACTCCTAACAACTTCAAAATTATAAAATCTTTTTAAAATGATTTTTGTATAACAAAATCAAAGTACGTATTACTTTATGTAAAACTATTTTTTACTTTTTAGTTCGTTGTTAGAAGTCGTTTTTGTTTTGTTAAAAAATAATTTCTTCACTTATTAGAAATAAATTGAATATTTGATATTTATTTTATTTGTTAAAAAAGAAACAAGTCACTGGCAAAGATTTTTTAAATTCCTTATGGGACAGAAATTGTGAATGTAAGTAATTTCAAATTAATTAAAATTATTATATTATTTTTCGCTTACTTTGAGGTATAATTAAAAAAAAACATTTTATTTGTACAATTGTAAAGGTTCACTGGTTCACCCTTGTCTATGTGGAATCATTATTACAGTCCCAAAACTACATGGGAGTATTATCGGGGCCCATTGGGATAAGCAGAAATAAATAACTCAGCGATGCGGTGGAAATCTGTTTTGTATGTGAGTGAAAAACTGCAAAACAAGTTATTACAACGTAATACTTTACAATGCCAATTATAAAGAAGTGATACTTTATAATTGGCATTGTAAAGTATTACAAATCTTAGTTTTTAGCCAAGTGATAGGTATTTTTTCCACGCTTAGATGCTATTATAAATAGATCTTACATCTATGTAAGCTTAAATACAAGTTTTCACTCCCTGCATTGTTAAAATCCAATGATTTATCTTGTTCTTGCATGTGAAATAAAGAAAGTTACCCTGCACTATATAGAGGCCGTCGTGGCGCACGGGTACAAGAGTGTAACGTTACGCGACGGTTGTGGTTGCGATTCCTATTCAGGGGAATTAACCATTATTTATTAATATTTTTATTTTTCCGAAATTTTGGTTCCGGCACCCAAAGCCTCAAAAAAATCGAAGGAAAATGGGGAACGGACTAGGTTCAACCTGCCTGTACTGCTATATGCGGGATACAGTGTGAAATAAATTTGGTCCTGTATCTATGTATCATGAAGTGAAACATATTGAATTGAAATAACATATGAAAATATTAAATCAATAGCAAGTACACTATTTTATGTATTCTATTTAGATAGAATATTCTGTTATATATTTAAAAGTCGAAACGACGAAGACAACAATTATTATCACACACGTACAACATAGTGTAGCTACTTTATTAAAACGTAAACTTGTCGATAAATGGATGGCGCTGTCTATTATTGTGATATCATCGTTAATGTGCGTTATTTGAGTTCACGTGAGCGCTAAACGGCTTGCTCTACAATTAGATTCACTGTTATACTTTCAATCATAGTGTAGAGTGAAGTTCTAACAAAATCGACTAAGAGAGCGGCTTAGTACTTTTCAGCCAGTGTGCCTTTTCTGCCTAATATTCGGTTATTTAGCCAGGGAGTTCACAGAACATAAGTAAAAAGTATTTAAAAAATTAATTTCAACAATTTATTTACTTACTTAATTGTTTTTAAAATATTTTTTAACAGCAAAAGAACGGCATTTATCAAAAAAATCGTATAGAAAAAAAAATATCAGTACAATTTCAGATTGACTTTTACATATTTACGTTACGATATTACTAAGTACTATAAGAATCTATACTAAAATCATCTGTGCAATTATAGCACTTATATTTTAGAATTAAAATCAAAGTTTTTTTTTTTCATTTTATAACAAAATTTTGTACAGTAAAAAAAGCTTTCTTGTTTTCCGCACAGCTAATATTCCTTATTTCAATTGGTTATGTATATTCAAAGATACAATAGATATGCAAATTCATATAGATACAGCGATATTGACGTTAAGTTATTAAACTACCGAAGCCGTAATGGCTTGGGACTTGTAAAGTTAATTTTGCCTACAACATGCGAATATTTTTATGTTATTTATTATTAAGTAAAATGTACACATTTTTTAGCTCCACGCTGTATCCCGCACAAAGCAGGATAGGCAGAGGGAACTTGGGGATCAATGTTAAGACACCGTTACAATTAAGACACTTCCGTATCCCCGGTTCTGCCAGATTCCGGAGAGAATTTAATTTCTTCGAGGGTTAATTGAACCCGTAACCTATTGCGTCTACAGTCACACGCTTATACTCCTGTGTCACTCTGACCTCTACGAAACAAAATTTGTCTACATCTCACCTACATTTTCAGAGTTAAAACAAAAAGAAACATCATGGCGCAGTGGGACAGCCTCTGATTATAAACGTAAATGTTTGTGAGGTTCTCTTCATTTCGTTCTATTTGGTAAATAAACTCTGTGCTAGGTTCTACCTCTCGACAAAGTGTTTTAACACTAGGTAATAAAAGAAACGGGAAGAGAAAAACCCTTTCTTGATATTTTATTAGGTTTATGCTTTGCCTTATTCTCTTTAGATAATCAGATCCAAAAACTTCCGCCCAAAAAAAGACATTATTACTTTTTATTTATATATTAACATATATAAAAAAAAACAGCTTCACGCTGTATCCCGCACACAGCAGGGTAGGCAGAGGGAACCTATTGTTAAGACACTCCGTTCCCCACTTTCTGCCGATTTCTGGAGGCATTGCGTGTGGAGTGGCAGAATTTAACGCCGCGCTTTGCCTCGAGACCAGAGCGAAGAAATGGAAATATAACTTTAAGTAAATATTTCATCTCCTCGAATGGGGATCGAACCAACAACCAGTCGGTTTTACAGTCACACTTTGTGCCGCTGCGCCACGACAGGCCTCATTAATATATATGATATTTCAATTTGCAAGTTGCTAGTTATTAACAAGTTTAATATGTCTACAAATAGAATAACGAGTGTTTAGGTTATTTTTTTAATAAATATATAAAAAACAACATATCAGTTACATTAAAAAAGTACTAATTAATAATTTACTTAAATACTTGGTCATTATTAAAAATGAATAAGTTGCAAAATAGTAAATTCGTTTTGTATTCTTTTTCCAATTTTATGTTAACCCTTTTACTGTCGCGAAACGGTGACAGAACATAATATCCTTCATTGTTCCCATACCAATTTAAAGTTACCCAAAACATTATTTGATATTACCATAAGGATAAAGGGAGCAAGCTCGTATAATACTGTTTTCTAATATATTCCGAAAAATATAATATACATATTATACGTTTACTTTACAGGATGATTTGTTTCTAAATATTGTTATACTAAATTCTGAATATTGTTATATTTAGAAAAAAAGAGGAACACAAGGATGTGCCTGTGACGCGATGGTTGTGAGCTCAATCCCTACTCGAGGGAATTAATTATAATATATTAATATTTTAATTTCTTCGCTCTTAAGTTCCGCCACTCAACACGCAATGCCGCCAGAATTTGGCAATCAGAAAACGGGGAATGGAGTGTCTTAACACTGCTGGTTGCAGCATACAGCGTGAAGTTTATTTGTTGATTTAATTTTATTTTGTTATATATTTTTTACGTTTATTAAATAACTTCAAGAAGCTATTATAAATAATTAAACATTTACTATTTTAGACATTAGAGAAACTGTTCGTGGGTACCATATTTAAACGTTGTCTAGCTAGATTTAAAAAAAAACACCTACGTATATAAAAAATATTATAATTCTCGTAAGTAAAAGTTGAAGATGTATTAACATTATTTGGAATATTTTTCTTATATTATAAGATATTTCGAAAGTAATATAGACAGATAAAGCAGAGTGAATGTTAATAAAAATCTATATATAAAGTGATATATCCAACACGTAGCAGGCTAGTGTTGGCAATGAAGGCCCAATCTTGTTAGAGCGAAACAAACGCACGAGGCCCGCGGGACTCGCATAATGTGACGAATGAGGTCCGACCATCGCACAATTTGGTACGTCCAATGCTGCTGTTCGTGTAACGATATTAAATTCTGTATGTAAAACCAAGTTGTAGTGATAAATGAAATTACTATTTTGTCTTTTTTTTTTCTTATCTTCATGCTGTATCCCGCATGTGGCAGGGTAGGCAGAAGGAGCCTAGTGTTGAACATTTCGCTAACCAGGTTCCGGTGAATTCTGGAGACATTGCGTGTTGAGTGGCGGAACTCAACGCCGCGTTTTGCTTGAACACCGGAGCGATTAAAATAAAAATATTAAATATTTCATATCCTCGTGTGGAAACTAACCCACAACCTGTCGCGCTTATTATACTCTTTGTGTTACTTACACGCCATGACTGGCCACTTTATCAGATAAAAAATAAAATCTAAAGAATTGACGCTATTATAGCACGATCAAATTTTGGAGTGTCTAAATATTGATAATTTTTCAAACCAATCAATCATCAACATCTAAATTATTGAAAAGAGGTGAAGGCTATTATACGTTTGTCTATTTATAGAAAAAATAAAAGTACGTTACATAATTAAAACAATATTTTTTTATCACTTATCTCGT
The DNA here is from genome assembly GCA_013403705.1 of Heliconius hermathena. Taxonomy (NCBI): domain Eukaryota; kingdom Metazoa; phylum Arthropoda; class Insecta; order Lepidoptera; family Nymphalidae; genus Heliconius; species Heliconius hermathena. Next base: position 1,157,900 of record JAAIXJ010001852.1, read on the forward strand.
TGCAATTTTGTTTATTAGTTTCAATTAAATATTTGGTATACAGCCGATATATTCTGCTGTATACTAAATATATCATAAATCGAACCAAATAAGCCGAATAGAGAATAGTAACCTAACACTCCTCGCAAGTCTACTCACCACTAAACTACTAGTACATTAAGTACCTCACGAACAAAACTTAATAATGAAACAGATGAAACAACGGCATTATCGAATCATAGCACTGCGACCAAATCTCAAAAGTTGGCAAGACGGCGCTCGAGGAGGAGCAGTTAGCTGAACTCCGCTACGCCGTTATCGCAAGCACTCTTTGTCTCCCTCGGAGGACTCTACTGACTACGTGACTCGGACGCCCGCCAACTGCATCGCCTTCTCAAACTTTACAAATCTTAAATTGAAAGTGGGAACTTTTAATTTCATTGGATACTATTACAATTTCGTACTCTCAACTTTTGTGGGATATGCGTGAGTAATTAGTGGTATTAATTTGTTCTTTATTTTTAGCAACAAAGATATCATGTTATAGCAAAATCGGACGTTGCTGTTTATCTATCCAGATTACGTCAGTAAAAAATGTTTTAAATATGAATTTGTTTCTTTTATATAAAAGAAATTGTGGAGAATAAGAAAATCTGTCTTCCAAAAACAGACAAATCGGAATGCATCTAATATTTGCGTTAATAATAAAGAATGGTAATATACAGTTTAAGTAATGTTTTTATATAAATAAAATAAATTAAAATAAAATAAAATAAAAAAGCCTTTTATTTCTTCCAGAAAGTTTACAAAAAGATAGTTACAGTTATAGATGTAATTTGTATATAATAATTTTTAGACATGTTAAACTAGTAGTTACAGATTATGTGTTATTGTGCTATATTGTAATTATTCTGTAAGAACCCCCCTGAGGGTAAAGGCCTCCTCCAAATTGAGCTAGTTTCCTCTGGATTGCGCTGTTTGCATCGAGTTTGGTCCTGCCGTGCGCTTTACATCGTCCTCCCATCTTTTGCAAGGCCTCTCTTTCTTTCTTTTGCCCACTGGCACCCTCCATTCGGTCACACTTTTTGTCCACCTTTGATCTTGCAGGCGTGATATATGCCCTGCCCATTTCCATTTAAGTGTAAGAGCTTGTGTTAAACCGTCTGTTGCTTTTGTGATGTTGCGTATTTCTGTATGTCTTATTTTATCTATTAATATTATGTTTAACATACTCCGCTCTATTCCGCCTTGGCACGTTATAATTTTATTCGTGACATTTTTATTGAATTTCCATGTCTGACAAGCATAGGTGAGACATGGTAATGTTTTTATATACTTTTATATTAATTATTAGACATCTTATAGGTTTATATGATATATTACTGATTCTTTATAATTATTGAACTATTAACATTTCTTGGGCAAAGTTTATGACAGTTATTTTGATACCGTCTGGTCTTAATAAGAACTTGTCATGTCTTGAAATAAAAGTGTAGAAAGTTTTCTTCGTCGCTATTTTAAAATTGAAATGTATTAATTAATTAAGAAATTATTTTGTACAGAATTTGCTACGCACTAACTAATTAGTGTATGTGAAATCTGATAAGCTCAATTTAACCTACTCTACAGTGTCCGAACCAGTTGATATTTTGAGTATGACGTCATTTCTGATAACAATAAAATTACATATAGTCCAAAACGGCTGCCCAAAAAAAGAGAATTAAATTTAAATAAATTGAGCGATACAAGTAATTATATTATTAATACTTTTGTAATTATTTTTCATGTAATAAAATAGTAAGTATAATTATGGATTTTTAGTTTCAGTAATTTATCATGACTTCGTGTTCATAGATTAAATAGTCTAAGAATTAAATAAAACTTAGATCAATCTTGTTTGTTATGTTTATCTATAAAATTCTATGTAAACGTTGCTATGAGTAAGGCGGAGGTGTAGGTTTCCCCTGCCTATCCTACTGACGCCGAATTCTGGAGGCATAGCGTGTTAAATGGCGGAACTCAACGCCGCGCTTTGCCCCCACACCAGAGCGAAGAAATGGATATAAATTTAAATAAATATTTCATTTCCTCTATATATATACCGTATATGAACCAATAGCGTTGTTATGGCTGAAATAAGTGCTTACCGTCACAACGTGAGATGTTTTAAAATTTCTCGGAAAATTGGAACGCGCCAGGAAAGGTTCAATTATTTAGTGCAAACTTCCGTTGGTAGTTTAAAGCAAGTGGTATGAGTAATAAAGGTCTAATTTAAAAAGCGACTGCAAATTTAAATCAATTATATATTTTTCAAAGATGTTTAGAATATTGTACGTAAGTAAGAAATCCGCTTTTTTATTTATTAAAAAAATAATGAAGTTTATTGATCTTCGAGTTTTCAATAATTGACAGTGTAGTAACTGAATTGAAAATTCTAATTTGTTTTGATATACCGACTGTGTCGATGTATCAAACTAATATCTATTATATTATAGGTTAGTGTGAGAAAACTATGTTTCAAGACTCTCTGTTCTATATTTTCCGCCCCAATTTAATACGTTGCGTCCTATCCAGTCTGTCCATCCCACAACGGATATGTAAAAATGTTGTCACAATTTCCTTCTGAACATGTACTAATCTCTAAGATTTGAAGCTGCAATTATTATGATCAGTTAAACGTGATACGCAATTTAGACCTAAATACCATCTTCCGGCGTAATTTAACTAAATATTTGTTTTTATAATAGAGATGCTTCTCAACAACTTCCAATAAACACACAACTTGGCCAGAACTAATGCAAGTACTCAGCAGAAGGTACAGAACCAATATAAGCGCGAGGTTGAGTTCCGCCACTCAACACGCAACGCTTCCAGAATTCCGCGGACGAAGTTCTCATCTGCCTATCCTAGTGACGCTAAAAAAGTAAAAAATAAAAAATATAAAACCTTATATATCCACTTAAACTAAACTTAACTTGCCAAAATTTTATATGTTATCGAATAACTAAAATAAGCTCATTGAGAGTCAAACTTTGGCCGTCGTGGCACAGTGGCAGATGCGTTTGACTGTAAACATGAATTATTATTTTTCAGTATTTTAATTTTTACGCTCTAGTAACAAGGCAGTGCCCGGCGTTGAGTTCCGCGACTCAACACACAACGCTTCGAAAATTCGACAGAAAGTGGGGAACGGAATGTTTTTACACTAGGTTCCCTCTGCCTACTCTGTTATATGCGGGATACAGAGCTAACCTGAAAAAAATAATATTGTTAAAAACTAACTTATAAATATTTTGTTTGCTACACGCGAATTATATTTTGTAGGAACTTGCCGCTGACGTCATTAGCCACAAACTTTTACTCATGCAGGTAGGCCATCTACTCTACGAGTACATCCACTTTTAAGCACTTTGTGAATAAGTTATAACGCCACTCTTTAGCGCCCATTAAGTGGAAGAGTTAGTGCGGGTAGTGTGCTAGTACTCGTATATGGCAAAACAGGGAAGAAAATATTAAGTTAGTATCTACACACCGTTTTATGTATCTATTTATAATGTTTATAGATAATAATATATTTAGTTATGTATGTTTATGAACTTCTTTCTCGGTGGTCATATGGTAGAGAAAGATTTTGATACACAGAAGATTCAGTCGTGTCGCTCTCCGGTGACGTTGTAAACAATATTTAAAAATTAGAAAATAAAATTAAAATTAATACAATAAAAAAAAACATATGCAATAACCAAAGCAAATAGTTCAGTATATTATCTATAATTTATGTCATGTACCAGTACTACAATAGTCAGTACAAGAATCAGCATCATCAGTCAGTACAATATTTGTGCAGTTTGCGAGAAAATAGGTACTCTTGCTTTTTGTAATTTATATAAATTGTTAGCGAACTCATGTAAAAGAGGATAGATGTTAGTGATAAAGATGATAAAAGCAGTGGAATTGCGTCAATCGGGGGTAGTTGCTTGTAGGCAACGGCCTGTATTGGAAGGAAACTAGTGTGAAGTATTGTTATTAAGTGATACATATCACTTATTGCAATTATATAGTATCTTTTTCCAAGTAGTTTGGAAACATATAGACCATGTGTGTTTGTATAGTGTGTTAAAAACGTTAACCGCTTCCGATTTCTAACAAAAGGCATTCCTATCGAACCAAGGGAATATAAATATTTCAATCCACAATAATAGTGTGCACAGCACGTCCAATATATTAGAATGTTACTTATCGCATCGCTTCGGGGACGATGTCATCATCAAACCTAACATCGACAAATGATAAACAATGTAACTACTCGAGGGTGATTAGCGAAATATGATGTAGAAATTGGAGTACACTTACGTTAATTAAATTGAGTACATCACTTTAGCGAATGTGATACAGTACAGAGTGACGAGTGTTATAACAGCTTATTTTAATTAATATAGCCTTTATAGACTTCCGGCCGGTCGTGGCCGGTCGTGGCGCAGCGGCACGAGGTGTGACTGCAAAATCGACTGGTTGTGGGTTCGATCCCCACTCGAGGAGATGAAATATTTACTTAAATTTATATTTCCATTTCTTCGCTCTGGTGTCGAGGTTAAGCGCGGCGTTGAGTTCTGCCCCTCAACACGCAATGCCTCCAGAATTCGGCAGAAAGTGGGGAACGGAGTGTCTTAACACTAGGTTCCCTCTGCCTACCCTGCTGTGTGCGGGATACAGCGTGAAGCTGATTTAATTTTTTTTTTTAATTTATAGACTTTGTACGTGTTATTATGAAGGATTTCCAGTTTAAGTAATTTAATTAAAAGCAATAATTTCTTTTTTTATGTTTCATATAAATTTTCATATTTTTAATAATTATCAAATATCAAATAAAAGATAAACTGTTTTAATACATATTTTCAATGTTTTTCATTAAGATATAGGTTAAAACTACATTAAACATCTAAAATAAGTTTTAAACTATTTCAAATTCATGTAGTGATCTATAAAACTGAATACAATAATTGTATTCTAAACATGGATATTTCAGGTTCTAGACTATTTTAATTCGAAAATATCAGTTTTCACACCTATTTTTATTAGGATTCATTCATGCAATAAATATTGTTTACTTTAATAATAATTATTATTTGACAAATAAAAAAAAAATACTTATTAAGAAAACGTATAAAAATTTTAACATAGCGGGATTTGAACCTGCGCCTCTTTGGAATCCCTCCAAGTGCTCTGACCAATTAAACAATACTTGGACGGTTTCCAAAGAGCGCGGGTTCAAATCCTTGTATATTGAACGTAGCGGTTCAAATTTTTATACGTTTTCTTAATAAGTATTTTTCCTTCCTTCTTATGAAATGGAATAACACTTTAAAAATGTTAAAAATACAAAAAAAAAATTAAATAGCTGCAAAAATATTAGTAATATTTATTTATAATGTAACAAGTTGTGGGTTTGATTCCCACTCGAGGAAATTAAATATTTAATATTTTAATTTCATTCGCTTTGATAACGAGGCAAACGCGGCGTTGACTTCCGCTTCTCAACACGCAATATCTCCAGATTTTGGCGGAAAATGGGGAGCTACCCTGCACTGCTGCCTATCCGATACAGCATAAATCTGAAAAAAATATATATTACATATTTACACGCATAACATTTCATTTACATTACATTTGGGCTTTGTTCACTGTTCCTATTGATTTTTGCAGTCGCAAACTTTTATATTCAATTTACTGTTTACGAGTCCGTAACCGGTTGATTGGCTTTACAAACAAAATTCATTTGAAGTTGCTGTAAGTAATTGATTTGGAAATGGCCATAAATATAAATATAATCCTGTTACGTTATTAAATCATATTTTTTTTAATAAATAAAATAAGTTACTTTTCTACTTCTTTTCTCTTTCTGTTGCTTTTCTACTTTAAAAAAAAATAATTCTTATATAATCAATCCCATATTATGATTAATTAAAATGAATAGAAAAAATATAAAAAAATAATCGTAACTAAAGAAAAATATAAATGGTTTTATATACGGTCGCAGTAAAATTATTATTTCGACTACTGAAACTGTTGATATTTATCGTAAAAGAAAAAATTGAAATTGTTGAAAAAATATTTTTGTTATTAATTCGATTCTCAAATGATTTACTACTTTTTTAACTGACTTACGTAAATTACCATTTCTGACAATATTATCTATGAGAAAATCACATAAGTCCTAAATTTGCATTAGGGATATGCGCGACAAATGGACGAATAAATCAATATCACGCCAACCGATTTTGATGATTGGTTTTTATTAGAAATAATATTATACACTTCAAGGAAAATTAAATTTGAGAAATATTTGCTTGTTTAAGTACGGGGAATTATGTTCCTGTTTTAATAAATAATGTATGCTTGCAGCGCACTTAAGTTTTCTAAAGTGAAAATTATTAAAACCATAGGGTGGCATTTTCGATTTTCATTAAAATTATCAATAATAATTATTTATTAGGGGGGCATTTAACAAAGAAACAGAACCAAAAACAATGATATTTTAATGATAATTTTGTCTGTTTGTTGGTTTATCTGTCAGTCGACGCTTATCTCGGAAGCGACTTAACCGATTAAAGGAGCGAAGACACGAGCGCGGTGCGGAGCAGTAAAATTGGTTTAATTGTTTTTATTTATTTTCTATTGTAACATTCATCATGTACGAACGGTGTAATGATAACTGATCTTATTTATTTATATCCTCATAGAGAAACGATAGCTTTTTTGGGCACTCTGAATTTTTTAAGAAAATAAATTTGACTAAAAATACATTTATTTATTTTGGATAAAAATTAAAATAACATATTATATCTTATATATTACTTATTTAGAAAACGTATAAAAATTTTAACGTAACGGGACTCTTACCCGCGCCTCCTGGAAACCGAACAGGCGCTCTGACCACTAAGCCATACGTTCTCATCAAGCTACGTCGAAATTTGTATACGCTTGTTGCAACTTATTTATGTTGTTAGCATCTGTGTAGGGAGATTTTTAAAAATTTCCGCTACCCAAAGATAATTACTAAGAATTATCGTCTGGCAAGAGAGAATGCTATTTATTAAATATTTTTGAACATTTTTAAAGTGTTATTCTACATTTAGGAAAGAAAAATACTTATTTAGAAAACGTATAAAAATTTGAACGTAGCGGGAATCGATCCCGCGCCTCCTGAAAACCGACCAGGTTGGTACGCTCTTTGTCTAGTACCGGTTATTTTAAAGTAAAATTGCACTTACTGAACCAAATCGCTAATCCAAAATCGTTACGCTCTTTTAACTATTCACGATATTTGTGTTATACATACATATAACATTGATTGATAAAATAAATAAAAAGCTTCCTACAGTATTTAATTATGCACGTATTTAATGAACAGTCATTTTTGTGTACACGACGTAATTGTGAAAATTAATTGTTTCAACGAATTTATAGCGGAATGTTAACAAAAAAATAGCTTTCCAATAAATTTATGTAGAAAATATAATTCTGACAGGCTTATATATGTAAATATTTTAATCAAAATTATCATTAATTTGGATGCTTTTATGTATATAAATTAAAATGTGATAAAATCTTGTCATTTGTTTGCAGTAAAGTAGTTTATTACCATATAAAACTTATAGCGTTGCGTCCAGAGTTGCGTCCGCTCCCAAGTCTTGCAATGTAATCGCTGGTGAGATAGACATTTTCATTATAACTTTAAAGT